>VYZW01052363.1:22561-52844 GCA_013401315.1 Balaeniceps rex
AAATGCAGGTGCCGTAGGTTTGTTATGGGCGGTGAGTTTGAATAAACATGTTCTCTATTTAAAGCAGATGATAATGGTCTATGGTTTCTGTAAGAGTTCTCTGCACTGTCTAGAGCTGGTCTCCAGGAAAATCTTAGTTGTACGGATGAATTATTTTTATTTTAGACAGCGAAGTTGCTGGTTGTGATTGTCTCACAGAACTTGAAACAGTCTTTTAGGGATCTTGAAGCCAGGACATTGAGTTCCTTGAAAATAAGAATTTATGCTTTATTCTACAGGAAGCCAGTGGGCGGGAATGGAGAGCAGATCTTGTACGTGGACGATGTTACCAAGACCTTATTTCTTGCCAGTTGAATTGTCTTAGTCTCTCAGGCGTTTAGTTATGTATGGTATTCAGAACTGTTCAGAACAGCTGATGGCTGTGAAGGCAACCAAGGTAGAATAAATCTCTACTAGCTCTTGAGAGCTACTGATAGATGCCCCCATGTCCAGTACGCGTTCTAACCAAGATCCAGGTTGTGCCAGAGTTAAGATGTAACTTTTGATTAAAGGATGTTGAAGCTTGCTTTTGGCTGGTTTCCTTGTAAGTGCACTTGGGAATTTGTGGTTTGCCATTGGATGACCGTAAAGAAGCCACTGTACTCAGATTGCTTTGTCCAGTTTATTACGAGATGAAGAGAGGGAGGGGAAAGGAAAATTTCTTCCCTAATTTAGGCATTAGCTTTTCCAGTCTTGAGTGGCACCAGTTGCTTGTGACTTTCACAAGCCCAGGAGGTCAAGTTGATCCATTGTGGGTTAAAACTTTCAAGATTGTCAAGAACTTTTTGAGGAATTAATGTATTTACTGAGAATGAGGCATTGTGAGTTCAGGTGGTGGCACTAGATTGTGTGGGAACTTTCTGCAGAAAACTTTCTGAACTTTCTGACCTTTTCTGCGGAATAGATGACAATTATTTGTAGCATTTGTTATTCTGCTTTGATTCAGCCTCTGGACCATTAGGCTCCCCCAAACAGCTGTTTGAGGAGGGACTTTTTGATTTTTCTTTTGATCTGTAATACAGTCTTAGCATACGTTTGGAAAAAAGTTACTGTTTTTTCGTTATGTGTTAGTTTTTATTGCGAGGAGAGACCATCTCTATTGCCACCCCCTGCTCAAAGGAGAACTGGCACTGATGAACTTGTGAGCAGCTATAGAGCTCTGCAGCTTTGCCAGAGCTGGATTTGGTTGATGTAAACGCTTAGAGGGTTAAAAAGGCAAAAAAACCCAGAAAGTTTGAGTGGAAGTAAGCATGAACTTAAATGGCCAAAATGAGGAATTGGTCTCCATAAGAGACTTCAGTTCTTTTTCTTTCCGCTCTAACATTTTGACTATACAGACTTTGAGGTTTATACTTGAACGCTTGTAACGGATTTATACAGTGTCAAAAGCTAAATAAGCTAACAATAGCCACAGAGGGTGTATTTGAACCCATAGCGGGATGTATGTCAGAGGAATCTTCAGTTTATAGATGGGTGTTTCTTGGAGAAGGAATGTGGTTTCCTAGGTTTAGCCCTGAAGAAATCAAGATGGTAGAAAAGTCACTGTGGGGAGTGGCTCTTGGAGGCCTTGCAGATCTCCTAAAGGATATCCACAATTCATACATGAGAGTCCAAACACGGGTCCAGTGTAGAAATACTCCATATATTACACGCACACACGTCTTGCCCCGTGCCCTATAGTGAGTGACGAGTGACGTTTCTTCTCTTGGGGAAGGGGCTTCCCTAATTTCACTCCAGGTGATTTAGAGGGGAGAAGCAACTTATTTTTTTCAAAACTGATGTCATGTCTCTCACTCGCTTTGAGACGCCTTTCTGCACTAACCTTTAGATTTTGATAAAATTGTTTTGCTGAAGTGCAGCTCTCCCTTGCTGGCTGCAGGCAGGTTTCAGAAGAATATTTTTCCTTTTGAGCACAGAGAACAATAGAGAGAGTAGGGCCAGATTTTAATTTTTAACTTATGTAACTGTACAGTGTAGTGTTCTCAGTTAAAACTGGCTACTTTCAAAAGCTGCTATATTTACGCAGTCTTCAGGCTCCAACAGTATATCTCACTTCTACTGTTGAGAATTGGACTCACAGGGGAGTAACTGCAAATCATTTAATGTAAGACACTGCAACGAGAAGAAAAATCCTTGGTGGGGTTTCTGTTAGTACAATTTTTGTTTCCCCAGAGTAACATCAACTTGCTCATGACTTGAAATTTATTGCTGCTTCTACAGGGAAAAAATACAACTCAAAGCATGTTAATACAAGTATAAACGGCACTGATGCTGTGTTTGCTACAAGAGACACCCCAGATGAAGAATTAAATTGCAGTGGCATTGAAAGGGAAATTTCCCAGTCTTCAGAGAGGTTGTTATCTGTGTAAGCAGTTTGCTTGAAACTGGTCCTTTGAGAACGTGTGACTAGTCAATACTTGAAAGGAGATACAAATTTTGTTTGCAAGCTGCAGCCTTAACAGAATCCAGAATTCTGAAGTTCTGCTGAAAAAAAGAGAAAACAAACAGATCTCTTTTCATGGGAAGCTCCTGAATGAAAATAAATCTGTTGTGTAAAAACTGAAGAGTAAAGAAGTGTTTCATTTTAAATTGTACCAAATATATCCATTGGGAGGTGGGGGGTGATTTTGGGGGACTTTTTTCCCAGGACTGACCCTCCCTCCCATCCCCTGATAGAGAGGGGATGTCACACACTAGTCTGGTAGCTTCAATGGACACTGATTAAACTTGTGGGCTTTCATGCTCTCTTGATAAAATTGCTTTGGATATCAGCATCTCCAGGAAGGAAGAAAGAAATCTCTGAATTATTTTCGAGGAAGCTGAAGCGAAGACAGCCTCTGTCCAGGACTTATGCAGGTGGAGGGGTGAGATGGCTGCAGTACAAACACGTTACGTCAAGCAAGTGGACGTCTGCTTGGCCTTCTATGTAAGGAATCTTACTGTTAGTTGTTTTTTAGGTGCTGCAGTCCTGAGTTTTCCACTCATCATTTATATCCTGGGATGTTTAGGCCTCAGCGGGCAAGCAGAATCACAAGAAACTAATGACATTCTCATTCTGCGCTTTCACCTGAGTTGTGTTTTGATCATATGGGTATTTCTACCCCCAAAAATAAAATTGACAAAGATTAATCAAGATTTTACTTGTACATATTGCATAGCATATAGAAGCCGAATGAACAAGCTCCATCCCCAAAAGCAGTGCTCCACAGTTGCGAATGGTCTCGCCGCTGCTGGCACTTGCAGCTCGCTGTAACTAAAAGATCTGGCCCGTTACCCTGCAGTCTGGCATGCACGCTGCGATGCTTGAACTTACGTCCAGTGTGCTGGTGTTCCTTTACAGGATTTGCACACACACAAAATCAGCCCGTAAGGATCAAATTACTCCATTAGAGCCACAGTATGTGTATGTTAGTCTTCCAGCCCTGACTTCTTGTGTGGAGAATTAACTTAAAAGCAAATCAATTAATTCATTGAGTTAAAATCATTTTTAAAGGCCCCCTGAGGATGCTTTTATTTGTGGGTTTTGACAGAAGTTTGGAACTACCAAAAACTATCATGATATTCAACTTTTTTTAATTGGTTCTAGGAGAGAATATACCTTCTGTATTTTAATACAGTTCGACCCAAAAGGAGAGTCACCTGTAACCACGGATAGGAAACCAGTGGTGGTGGTGATGCCATGAGAGAGGCTACTGAACTGGTGGCTAGTTAGTTCGCTTCGCAGAAGTTGTGGGAAAGAAACTGTGTCATTCTGTGTCTTTTCAAGGTGACCTTTTAAGTTCAGCATTATAGTGAAGGTAGTGCTTTTTATGCTGTAACTTTCGGCGCTGTCACTAACTACCTCTGAACGTTTTGCAGAATGCTTTTCTTCTTTCAGGCCTGTTTAATGACCTGCTTTCTCATTTATATTTAGTTTCCAGTTTTAGCCTTTCTTTGTGGCTGTACTGATGTTATGTGGCATTGGTTTTAATCCTATAAAATAAAGATATATATGTGCATGCCTTTCAGTAACTCCTCAGCAGACAGAGCAGTGTTGTGCTAAGACATTTATAGTCCTTTCCTGTGATAGGTTAAGAAGAAATAACTTGCATAGTTTCCTTATCGTGTTTGGTTTTGTTTTTTTCTGAAATTCCCACATAGTTGTGGTTGTGTCCTACTTCGACACTGAGAACTGCAATTCAAATATAATTGATGTGAACTGTTGCTAAAATAAGATTTTAATTTTTAGCCTGAGAAAATCCCACCAAGACATTACAATTTGGCATGTCCTGAGAATGCCAAGACTTACATGTTCTTTTATTAGTGAGCAACCAGAAATACTGGAAATAAAGTAGATTATGTTCCAATTTGTCAACATATGCATCCTGTCTGAAAAGTCCTCGTGATGTTTCCAAAGATTTCAGATAGTAGGCTATTTATTAGAAAAAAAATCCATTTACTTTTGAAGGATTTTGATTTTCTGCAAGAGTTTAATAACATACAGTTCCTCCCTTAAATATGTATCTGTAATGAGTATAATAGTAAGTAGAAAAGGCTTTGCTTAAACTTGCGCTTTAGTTCAGTACAGTTGGCACTTTCACCAAAAAAAAAAATTTCAGAGCACTTTGTATGCTTGAGAAGTCCCATCATGCTATGAGTATGAAACACATTTGAAGATGATTTGTCATCGTAGTCGGTCACTGGTTAGCTTCAAGGCTTGAAAAAAAATACACTCACAAGTGACAACTTTTTCAGGTAAAGCTGTAATCCTGCATCTCCAGTTTCCCAAAGGCTTCATTTTCTGAAACAGTCTTACACTGCACAAGAGCATTAAGCAGGGCCTTTGTAGATACACACTTACTTGTTACTCGGGGGCTTCACAACCAAGTGGATGTTTTGAGGGTTTTCCCCCCTCCAGCTCATCTCCCTGTTGTATATACACCCTCAATACAGTTGTGCTCCAACAAGTGCCAGAAATGTTCTCCATAAACACACGCACGCCAAGCTCCTCAGCACCCGCCACCCAGTTTCCAGCCCCTTTAGCTGCCTCTCAGAAAGGATCGTTTTCTGTCCAGCCAAGAAGCTCTGTATAACTGATGGTGCACCCAGTACCGGGATGGGAGAATCATTCGGAGGAGTCTCTGCAGTTTTTGGGAGTGTTGCCATGGAGGTATAGGGCCATAGCAAGGACTGGGAAGAGAGCTTTGGGGCTGTAAAATGGTGTGTAAAGTACAGAACAAGTCAGTTTTGGCGTGAGGCTTATTTTTGACCTAGAGAATGTTGCATTAAACATGTCTGTGTTAATTAAAAATTCAGCAATGCATTGCTATGTGATGCCAGCATGGGGGGCTAAAAGTAAAGCTCTTACCACTGTGGAAGCATAGGAATTGCTGCTAAATAATATTTAAAAATACAGTGGGAGTTTGATTTTAGATATCACCTTTACTGTAAAAAAGTTTGTCTTTTGAAATTTCCACAGCTACACAAATGAATAAATCAGAATATCGTTTACTAAAACCGGAGTTGTTAGAATTTATTAGAACACAGTCAAGTCACTAGAAATATAATCGGGCCTTTTCTTAGCCGTTGGACACAAAAGTGTGTTGAATATATCTCTGTTGTTCCTTGTGTTCCTAACTATCTGAGTTTTGATGGGGCAGAAGGAAGAAAATGTTTTGAGAAGTTGAAAGGGCTTGCGTTTATGTACCACTGAAGATTTTCAGTCCTGATTTCTAAGATGTAAATATGCAGGTCGCTGAGATGCAGGTGCGTTGTGTAGCTGCTTGTGGACGCTCTGGTTTGCCATTACCCATTGGCACTTGATATCTTCATTTTCAGCTTAGGTTCTTGGAGATACCTGGGCAACATCACTGCCTTCCATGGCTTCGCTTGCATGGGGGTAGTCAGCAGGACTCGGTGTTTTTCTTGGCAATGTGTGAAGCAAGTGTTTGTCAAGTTAATAATACTCATTTTAGTAATATTTTATGTGTATTTACAATGTTTCTGTGAAACGATTCTTAGACTGTAGGTGGGTGTCTGTGTACTGTTCACGTACATGATGTCCTGAAGTCCACTCATCTGCTGCACATTTGCTGCTGGTGGTGACTTGGGTAATTGAATTGTTGCTGTGACGTGAAGTTGTAGAATTGGGCATTTAGTGAGTATAGGTCCTGAAAGCGAGGACCTTGTTTTTAAGACAAGGAGGGGAGGAGGTGGATATTATGTCTGTTAATTTATCTTTTTTCTTACAATACTAGAAAAAAATCTGTTATGTGGACTAGTGTTTATTTTTGTGCTTCTGAATCTTTTAAAATGCTCAATATTTCATTATCTTTGGAGTCTGGTTAAGGAAAATTGTGAACATCATTTTAATAGTAATGTAGTTAGTCATATGCTTGGATAAAAAAGGATGGCTATTTGCTTTAGCTTAAAAATACAGTGAGAATCACGACTTACTTTAGATATCTAATGAAGTAGCTAACATACCCATATCAAACGAGCCTTTAATCAGAAAAAAATTCCTTCATCGTAATAAAGGAAATAAACTGGAGAGTCATCAATGGTAGGTTTCATCAAAGAATTTGTCACAAATTCCTGGAGAAACATTGGGAAATGGCTTGCTTGTGTCTGCTTCAGTTCTTCATGTTTAAGATGGGGTTAAATATTTCCCTGTCTGGTATGATTTGTCTATTTTTAATCTGCAAGTTCTTTCAGGCAGCGACTGTCTCTGGCTGTGCCTCAGTCTGCGGAAGACTGAATGAAAATCCAAAGTATAAGCCCTTCTGACAGACTACCAGCACAACTGGAGTATTTTTAATGATAGAAGATCAATATTAGTGTATCTTTGCAAGTTCTGTTTGCCCTGCTGGCTTTTTAGGGTCATGTAGCAGGATATGCGAATTGGAATTGTTCTTTAGAACAGTTGTTCTAGAAAGAAAGAAGGAAAGGGATCTGGAGTAGCTTTAAACAAGAAACGGATAGATTCGTCCCCCAAAACTGACCCTGAAAGAACATGTCCATGGGGTCGGTTTAGTTACAGTCAATATTCACATGCCTGCATTTCTCTAAATAAAAAAAATTTCATTCCTACTCTGTGTGTGTCCATTTTATGTATCTATCCATACAGACATATGAAATAAGTTGTATTTACACTGATGCAGAGGTGCATTTTATCCGTTCTCTGAAGAGAATGAACTCGGAGTCTCATAGGACGGTGAACCGAAGAGTCAGATAAATCCTCCTCTTTGTTGTTGTGTGCCGGAATTAGCGCACTAGAAAAGCACTCTCATTTTGCTGAACTTGGATCTTCAGTTCAGTGTTAACCTTTGTTTCACATCAGCTTTTCCTTTGTCTTTCCCTGTACTTCGTGCTGCCCTTGAAGATTAAGTATAACATACTGAGATTTGCTGGGGAGATGAGAAAAATGACCGGCTTTTATAAAAAAAAAAGGGCCAGTCTTATTTTTACTTTTTAAAACAACCAAGCCCCAAGTTCCTGTATCGCTTAAAACGTATAAAATAGAAATTCGTTTGTTTGTTGCTTCTATCAGGAGAATAGTACATCTGGATGTCTTTATTAGCTTTCTGTATCCAAATGCAGCGTTTAAAGAGCTCCAGTAATTGGCCCTGTTTGCATGTTGGAGAGGGAGCCAAGTACATATAAGCCGTCCTCAGGCAGGAAGCGGGAATTAATGCACAGCGTTCCTCATCCCGGGGTTGAAATTTTGCTGTTGGGAAGCAAAGGATTTTTCTTTTTTTTTTTCTTAAACCAACTTCTGCTGCCTTTGAGAAAATTAAAATGCAGGTTTTCCAATGTTGTGTTAGGGAAATGGTACTATCAATATTTATAACAAGCATTTTTACACGTGTGCTGAGAATGGGTGGTTGAGAAGCAGTCGAGAAGGCTGCCAGGAGTTTCGGTAGCTGCAGTTGCAGAAGCGCGTAGTCGCAGCAGCGGGGGTGTATAGACTGGAATGAAATGACATCTGTATTTGTCAGTGTCAATTTTTAACAGTATTTTCCTGTCTTTATAACGATTTTAAGCCTAGGTCACGTCAATCGGTAAGCAGAGTACAGAATGAAATCTTGAATTTTTGTTTTAGAAACCCGATGTGCGGCTCTCCAGAAGCAGCATCGACCGAGAGGATGGAGGTCTCCAGGGCCCAGTAAGTACGCGTGGGAGCTTTTCATCTCCCAGCTCTTTCTCCGGTTTCCTGGTAGAACATGTTGTACGCTCTCTTGATTGTGGGAGATGATTTAAAGTTTTTGCTAAACGTTTCCACTATTATTACATGGTTCTACAACTTTCCAAGAGGCTCAGCTTCTGTGGGAACGGCAGCCGTGGCAAACTTGTTCCTGCAGCAGTTTGGGGGATTTGGGGTTTGTTTTTTTCTTTTTTTCCCCTTGAAGCTGCTGTTGTAACAAATACTAAAATGTTTCCGCAAACGCATTGCGATAATTTTTGGGTTTAATGTTCATGTGCTGTATAATTGGGCCATTTATTTAAAAATGTGGATAGTTTTCTGAAAGTTCTGTCAACAGGAAGCAGGATTAAAATAACTTTTGCAGTTGTTTAAATATCTGAAGGGTTTTCTTATAAGGAATGTAAATGTTACTGTTGTATTACCCAGCAATCTGTTTGGGGTAAATGATCCGCTGTGAAACAAATGGAATAAACCCCGTAGCCATTCATTTATTGCCAGACAACAGCTGCAGCTGTGGGATTCTTTCTTACTGGCTTAACTCCTGTCTGTTTAACTAAAAATGTCTCTGCAATTGTTTAATTGCCCTTGGAATCTCTGAATCGTACCGATCGAAAGGAGGGGTTAGGCTAGGGGCTGTTAATGATAGAAACCTGATGCTTCATCTACTGTTTTATCCCCAGGGATCACCTTTAAAATAGTTAATATTTTAAATTCACTTTCCTAGTTCCTTTGAGATGCGATTCTAAACTCCTAGTTTGGCTTCAGTGTTTCTTCACTACCTAAGAATTTAGTGACTCTTCCTGCATTTGCAGCCAAAGTACGGTCATGAATGAGTGCGGTAATGACACACTGCAGCATGGTCTCTAGAGACATTCAGGTCCGGAAGCTGCTAAGATTTTTTCCATGAAATTGGAGAAGGCTACGAGTTACTGTTATGTCTCTGCTATTGTTGCATCTTTATATAAGAGCAAGGAAAGTATCGCTGCGTTTTGTGCTACTCGTGAAGATGCTTTGAGATAACCTGGAGATTTGGAAGTCGTGTCAGAGGTTTGATTCAGGTGGCTGTCAGTGGCAATGTTTCTCAAGTACAGTTTCTTGCAGCCGGCTCTTTTCTCTGACTGCTGCTTGATTTCAGCATGACTGCCTGGGGTTAGAATAAAAAATACAACTCCCAGATCCCAGACTGCTTGTAGGGGAAGTCCTGTCTTCCCGGACGAAGGAGTACAATTTCACACCCCATTTGAAAGAGAGTGAAGAAAACACTTAGTGATCATTGACAAAATGAGTTTTAAAAGAGACTCTAATTCGTGATAACTGCATCTCTAGTTCCAGAATTTGATTTTGCATTTTTATAGTTCTTAATACATTCAGAACATAACTCTGACTGACTTCATTTGCAGCGGGAAATGTCTACTGCTTCTGTGAGTCAATCTCAATTTCTCATCTAGAGGATGAGAAATAGGCAGTAGTCATTTCTAGGAGAACTACGATTAAATAATTGTCCAGTGTAACACAGAGATTTCTGTGACAGTGGTGAGGACAGAATCCGGTTCACTGAGGTGTCATTTACGTCTTCCCCGCAAAGTGACTTTATTTGAGTAGTCGTCATGGTAGTTGGAATGGGAGCAGAAAGCACAGCAGCTCTGATTCCTGCTCAGAGCAAAGCATCTGCGCAGTTGAGGGATGCTGGGAGGGAGGAGGAGTAATACGTGGTCCTGTTCTTGGATGTGGTGGTACAAATGCAAAGTTATCACACACGTTTTAGTAGATCCTAACTGATGAGCACGTGGATATATAACTTTGTGCGTGTTCTTTTGACATATACTTTTAATATATGTCAAAAGACATATATTGGAAGTCAAAATGCAAGAATTGTTTTAGTGGAATTTTACTCTCCTTCCTCTCTTCCCCCCTTTCTTTTCTCCCAGGGTTATCAGATTTGAAATAGTTCGGTTAACAACACAAAGTTAATGACATGACTGATGGTGCTGGCAGAAAGCAGATGGTTTTTCTAACTAGTGAGGGTAGCCATAGGACAGTGTGTGAGATGATCGGCCGGTGGCTTTCAGAGGGTTCATGGTGACAGCAGAAGAGTTTCAGGGCTTTGGATCTAATTTTTGAGCAGCTGAAAGCAGGCCTCATGAAGTGCTAGGCAACCTTAGCCATAGGAGCCATTGTCAGATCTGTCTGTCATTCTAAAACCATAACATTAATTTCTAAAAATGCCAGGCTGAAGCTTTGGATAAATGCTGAACTACAATCGTGAGTATCCTTCGGGTTTGTTAATGGGTCTGTTGCAAGGCATGAGCTTCTCGGTTCAGTTTGGAGGATCTCCTGCAGACTTTCTGCGTGCTGTTGGGCAAGCTGCTTGCTATCCTCGCAGTCGCCTAGCACTGAAATGAGGTGATGGTGGAGTTAGAAGCTGAGGAATACTAAGTGTACTGTTATTGTCCCTGCTACCTGGGTGTGTTTCTGAAAACAGAGAGAGAGACATTCAAAACCAGTTGCTTAAAAGGTCAGAAAAGAAAGTTAATGAATTAACTTTCTTAGGTGGTGATTTATGATAGCATTATCCAGAGCTGAAGGTGAATTGAAGCAAATACTGTGTTTTCATACCATTAAAAGTGAATCCTAAGCAGTCTGAATGTCATCTTCAAAGCGTTGAAAAGGCAGCTTCCTTAGATCTGATGCAAAGAAGTATTCTGACTTTGCAGAAAATGGTCTTTATTTTATAAATAAATGACTTTTTGAAATGTTTCAGTACTAGACCTATTAAATTCTAACTGCCTTCAGTGTTTTACTTTGCAGTGGAAACTCCTTTATACAGATATGCTTGCATAAAATGTGACTGTTGGGATTGTAATGCTTTTTATGACACAACAACTGCAAGTTTTTTGTAGAGTATTAATTTGGTTGTGACCAAGCAGATTTTCATCTTTCATAGAATGATGGAATATCTCAAATTGGAAGGGACCCATAAGGATCATCGAGTCGAACTCCCTGCTCCTCGCAGGACTACCTAAAACTAAACCATATGACTAAGAGCGTCGTCCAGATGCTCCCTGAACTCTGACAGGCTTGGTGCCATGACCACTTCCCTGGGGAGTCTGTTCCAGTGACCGACCACTCTCTTCATGAAGGACCTTTTCCTAATGTCCAATTTGAACTTGCCCTGACACAGCTTCATTCCATTTCCTCGTGTCCTGTCGCTGGTCACCAGAGAGAGGAGATCAGCACCTCCCCATCCGCTGCCCCCCTTGATGAAGTTGTAGACTGCGATGACGTCACCCCTCAGCCTTCTCTTCTCGAAGCTGAACAAGCCAAGTGACCTCAGCCGCTCTTCCTAAGTCTTGCCCTTGAGGCCTTTCACCATCTTGGTCGCCCTCCTCTGGACACACTCTAATAGTTTGATGTCCTTCTTACATTGAGGCTTCCAAAACTGCACACAGTACTCAAGGTGGGGCTGCACCAGTGCAGTGTAGAATGGGACAGTAACCTCCCTCGACCAGCTAGCTATGCTGTGCTTGATGCACCCCAGGACACAGTTGACCCTTTTAGCTGCCAGGACACACTGTTGACTCTTATTCACCTTGCCATCAACCCAAACCCCCAGATCTCTTTCCGCAGGGCTGCTTTCCAGCCTTTCGTCCCCAATTTTTATGCATGACCAGGATTACCCCGTCCCAGGTGGAGAATCTGGCACTTGCTCTTGTTAAAAATGTCATACGGTTGGTGATTGCCCAGCTCTCTAGTCTATCCAGATCTCTCTGTACAGCCTCGCTACCCTCAAGGGAGTCCACAGCTCCTCCTAGTTCAGTGTCGTCAGCAAACGTACTTAATGTACGTTTGATTCCTGTGTCCGGATCATTTATAAAAACATTATAGAACACTGGCCCTAAAATCGAGCCCTGGGGAACCCCACTGGTGGCTGGCCACCAGCCTGATATAACCCCATTTACTATAACTCTGTGAGCCTGACCCATCAGCCAATTGCTCACCCAACGTATTATGGTCTTGTCTAGCTGTGTGCTGGACGCTCTGTCCAGCAGGATACTGTGAGAGAGAGTATCAAAGGCTTTGCTAAAATCCAAACCCAACCACATCTACTGGCTTCCCTTGGTCAACTAGATGGGTGACCTTGTCACAAAAGGAAATTAAGTTGGCTAAGCAGGACTTTCCCCTTGCGAACCCGTGCTGGCTATGGCCAATGACTTTGTTGTCTCTCAAGTGTTTTTCAGTAGCTCCCAGAATAACCTTCTCCATAATTTTAGCAGGCACTGAAGTGAGACTGACAGGCCTGTAATTACCAGGGTCTTCCTTCTTTCCCTTCTTGAAAATCGGTACAACATTTGCCAGCTTCCAGTCGACTGGGACCTCTCCGAACTCCCAAGATTGTTGAAAAATAACGGAGAGAGGTCCCGCGATAACATCAGCCAGCTCTTTCAGTACCCTGGGATGAATCCCATCACTCCCCACAGACTTATGTGCATCCAGCTGAAGCAGCAAGTCTTGAACAAGTTCAGAGGTGGCTGGGAGTTTATCATCCCCCCAGTCACGGTCTTCCAACACAGGGCTCTGGGGGTCCCAGGGCCCATCATTGGTGTTGAAGACAGAGGGCGAAGGTGGCATTAAACATCTCTGCTTTGTCTGCATCCCTGTTTGTGAGGTAACCAACCTCATCAAGCAATGGACCAATATTACCTCTGATCCTCCTTTTGCTGTTAACATATTTTAAAATTTTTAAAAAGCCCTTTTTGTTGTCCTTCATGGTGCTGGCCAGCTTGAATTCTAATTGAGCTTTGGCCGCGTGAATTTTCTCCCTGTGGTGGCAAACAGCATCTCTGTAGTCCTTCTGTCACCTGTCGATCTCAATTGTGTCATCGCCAACTGCAAGCGCCATACAATCCAACCCCTCCCTTACATACAGCACCACCCCCCCGCCTCACCTGCCCTGCCTGTCCCTCCTGAAGAGCCCAGAACCATCCATCATGGCACCCCAGTCGCAGGACTCATCCCACCAGGTTTCACTTATGCCAGTGATGTCGTAGCTCTGGGACTGGGCCAAAGCTTCTAGCTCCTCTTGTTCATTCCTCACGCTGTGTGCGTCAGTACAGGGACATTTCAAATGTGCTCCAGTGTACTCAGCACATCGTGGAGCAGACTGAAGGACCTCGCTAGCACACCATCCCTCAAACATTGGTGTGCCGCCCTCAGGCTGATCTCTGGCAAGCCTGGTTTTATCCCTTCCCCCTTCAAATCTGGTTTAAAGCTCTTTCCATGAGCCCTGCTAACTCCCGCACAAAGTCCTTTTCCCCCTTTGAGACAGGTGTGTCCCGTCTGTTGCCAGCAGGCCTGGTGTCGTGTAAACCAACCCGTGATCAAAAAACCCCAAAATTCTGCTGGCAATACCAGGCTCAGACCCAGGTATTGATCTGCTGGCTCTTCCTGTGTCTTCCCTCATCATTCCCTGCAACTGGAAGGATAGAGGAGAGCACTACTTGTGCTCCTGATCCCTTAACTGGTCATCCCAAGGCCCTGGGGTCTCTCTTGATTGCCCTCGGACTTCTTATTGCAACTTCATTGCTGCCTACCTGAAAAATGGATAATAATCCAAGGGCTGTACCAGGGTAGGAAGTTTTCTTGATGCATCTTTAACCCAGGCCCCAGGGAGGCAGCAGACTTCCCTAAGAAGTGGGTCTGGTCGGCATGTTGGGCCTTCTGTTCCCAGCAGAAGAGAGTGTCCTATGACAATGACTGGTCTTGCTTTCTTTGTGGAAGCAGTTCTGACACAGGGCATCGGCCAACTTAACCTCGGCAACACCTCCAACCTAGATGGACCGTTGTCCTCGTCATTGTTCGGTTCCACTTGCAGAGCCTCGTACCTATGATGCAAGGGCACCTGGGAAGGTGGGGGAGCCATGCAGGAGATGCGCCTGCTGCGCCGGGCAGGAACTTGTCACCATTGCCCCCATCCCTTAAGGCCCTGTGTTCAGCCAGGGGCAGAGAGGACAGGGAATCCTCCATATCGTGTGTCCTGCCTGCCTGACAGGTCTGTCCCAGGGAAGGCAGGGTGCGGTTCCAGCAGTCTCTCTCTCTCCCTCGCACTCCCTGATGCTCCTCAACCTCTCACCTCCTCCCAGAGCTCTGTCACTGAGCAGAGGAGTTCCCCTACCTGGGCACCTCCCCAGGTGTGCTCACTGCTGCCGCCCGGTACTGCCATAAGAGCAGGGCTCACCCTGCAGCCTGGCACCTGGGTGGCAGCGTGTTCCCGATGGAGCTCTGTCTGGGAAGCTGCGTCAGTTGTGGTGGGTGCAGAGTTTAGAGAGGCCGTGGCCTTCTGCTAGGTGGGTACCATTGCTCCCTGGTCGAGCCGGCAGAGCTTCAGCGCCTTTCCTGCGCGCCCTGACACGTGAACTGCCGTGCCATGGCCTGTAAGCCTGTCCTGGTCGTGGTGCTCCCCAGGGCCTTCTTTTATAGGTGTGTTGGGGCTTGGCCGCCGTTGCTCCTGGTCCTGCCGAGGTCTCGTCAGCTGCTGTTGCGCGAGCTGCGGGCTCCAGGCAGGTCTCTCGGCTCCCCTGAGGTTTCCCCTGCTCAGGAAACGCCCCTGTGCACCGTGCTAGAGTGCTCCGCTGCCAATCGTGCCAGCATCGGAGCTGCTCACCTCGGCGACTGAGGTTGGCATGAAGGTTGTATAAATATAATTGCCAAGGAAAGTCACATCAATCTATTAAATACTTGCAGATGAATGAGCAAATTGAGCTTGACCAAGAACTTTGCAACAAAACCGATAAGTAAACGAGCTTAGAAATCTGTTGCTATTATGGAAACCGTTCAGCAGTGCAGGAATACCTTAGTCTTCTAATTGTTGCACTGCCCTTTCTTCTTCACCACCGTGACTTCTACAGTTGGATCTCCAAATACAGACTAAAAATTATTGTGAATATACCACCACATTTGGTTAATAATGAAGGATAAACTGTAATGTAGAGGCTAGGGCTAGGGCTGTTGTGAGCGATACACAAGAAATGAAGATTCTTTCCTTACTGTATAAATAATATACCTGTAGTTAGGAGCTTAGCTAGTGATGCTGAATAAGGATGTATTTTTAACTGTTGGGAAATGTGACTACTCTCAGTGTTCGAGATTGTGCTGATGAAAGTTGTGAGCACTGTAATAATTAGTCTAAATGTCTATTTTATTTTATAGGCTGGTAACCAGCACATATATCAGCCTGTGGGTAAACCAGGTAAGTAGTAAATTCATGTACCGTCATCTTGAATCCTTGATTACAAGTCTTCTAGCAGCAGTAGCGAACAAAGATTTTTGCCAGTATTTTCATACGAGGGGTGGATTCAATTCCAGAGAACTACACGGAGGTGTTTCAGTGCAGTGTGTGTTGAAATTCCCCGTGCAGTCCCCAGAGATGTAGTCAGCAAAGCCAAGAAAGTGTTTCATCAACAGGCGGGAAGTGTCCAGAGGAAGCTGAGTCACTGTGTAGGACTTCACCGTGTGTGGAGTTCAGACGTGTAAAACAAAAGTAGACACCTAAATTTAGGTTTCTCAAAAGTGAATCACACCCAGGATCTCTGCCATGAGGAAGTCCAATTTCCCCAGACATACGCAGCATGTGAGGCACTTGGCTGTGGTACGAAGGGGCGAGTACCTCTCAGGTCTGGGGTAGGTGTACTGAGATGAGTAGCAGTTGCCCCTCGAAGGGATTTTCGAAGTATCCTACTAAAACAGCCATGTTCTTATAATCGCAGGAAAACTTGATGAATTCCACAGCTGTGGAATTTGCTGTCTGCATTTCTTCAGTAGAAATACAGATTAAAGTGTAGCTCCTGCAAACAGTGGATTTACTGTAAGACACGTTAAGATTTACATCTCTGCTAGTACAGTAAAGCACGTGTAGCCTTTGTAATGTTGACAGATCAAAATTATGCAGGTATGTCTGATCTGTTGGTCCTCTAAAATGCAAATTATTTTGTTAACCAGATCACGCAGCTCCGCCAAAGAAACCTCCCCGCCCTGGAGCCCCCAGCCATTTGGGCAGCCTTGCAAGCCTGAACAGCCCTGTGGACAGCTACAACGAAGGCGTGAAGGTACATTGCTCAGTGTCACATGAAACACACTTCAGAAAATTAAACATTACCACTCTGAGATAATTTGCTGTTCCTGGAGTAGAGACCGTGGAAAGCAAAAGCAACTAAACTTCCCAAGTAAATGTCATGGGGCAAACATGCACTGGCAGCTCTCCAGGGAAGTGGGGAGTGAACTGGTAGCATCATATCCTCCATTACTGTGATTCAGCATGTTCCTCACCTAGAACCTTTCCCAGGTGAGCTTATTTCTAGTTTGAAGAGTATATGAGATCTCCCATATGGACTCGGCCTCCCTGCTCAGCAGCTTTGTTAGGCAGGAAGGAGCACACCCAGGGTTCCCAGTTACTCGAGTAGCACCAAAGTCTCCTGTCGTTGGTCACGGAGAAGTGAGACACGAATGAACTGTAGTGCTCCAAAAAGCTCTTGCTGCAGTACCAAGGCTCCTAAAACTCTGCTAGCTCTGGGGAACAAGGGAAGAGGGGAAATGGGGTGTCTGACCTGTGATGGAGATACTTTCTGATGTGTTGCTGCATCGCCAGTAAATAGGCAATAAAGCCAAAAATGAAACTTCACTATTTTCTAGCAGAGAGATGCTGCAGGGCGCTGTGAAACACAGGGTCCTGTCCCCTGCTGTGGTTGCTGTCAATGGAACTGCTCCTTAGTATGTCAGTCACTTTTAAAATGGTGCCTCTAGGTGGTGTTCCCTGCCTTTGGGACTCCATTACCTTTCTGATATCCAGGAAACAGAAACCAGAGTGACCTCAGGGCCTCCCGAGGGGAACCGGTGGAGCTATTTCTGCTGCTAGCAGTTTCCAGCAGCTAGATATAATAGTGGCTGTGAATTCTCTGTCAGTCATACTGTCACAGAAACGCAGCTAATCTATACACATCACCAGTTTATTATTTCACAACCTTTGAAGCTGGACATGTACCCCTCCACAAAGACTGTTGGTCTGACGGCAGTATTACTGACCAGAGCGTTAAAGCAGGATCACTCCTCCTGCTGCTCCCATTCTGTCAGCTGATGCCATCAGTAGCACCCAGCGAGGTGATGTATGTGTGCTCCAGCTGTTTCCCGAGAGGAGAAAGATGGGGTCTGTGTTAGAGCACAGGCTTCTGCAAATACACCGGGGCAATCCCTACTGTAACACAACAGCTAATGCTGATAGTGCAGCTCCCCATGGAAGGAGAACCTCCTGCTCATCCAAGCCCTGCCAAGCCTGTAGTAAAGAACGGGAATCCATGTTGTGGTAGACACAGCTATTGTGATAAGCGACGTTTATTTTAGGTGGTTTAAGAAAATACAGAAAAAAATCCAGTTCATGTGACCGTGAAGTTCAAAACTTGCCATCAAAGCAGTATGTTTAGCACAAATCGATCTCAGCCACTGCCTGCCTGTCTCCCTCTTGCTCTCCTGTTCTGAGATTATTGGAATATTTAAGAATCAGCGTAAATAGACATCAGTGGTGAATTTGAGCAGGATTATTTATTATAAACTGATGCCAGTGCTTTTGAAGCTGCCAAGCCTCAGAAAATGGCAAAAAGCAGTAAAAGATGTGTTACTAAACTTGGCATCTCTAAACTTTCCTTTCTAAATGCTGATACTGGAACATGAAAAATGTTTTCTGAAATACATCCTTTTGACAACAAACCAACCTGAGCAGCCAAAGTCGTCAGCAGTAACAAGTGAACAAGATTCATGTACCAAATAGCTTCTTCAGTAGAAAAGAAGGGCTGATTTTGGTTTTTCTGTCAAGAGTTTCGTGAAATTGGATTGTTTTATGCCCCTTCAAGAAAGCAGCCCATTATTTTTTAATAGCATATAGCTTTCTTAATGTCTGCAATCCTAAACTGAAGATGCTTCTGGGGTTCGTTTCAGACTCCCTTTTCTGTACACCCATTTCAGGCTCCCATCTCAGTCTTCCTTTTCCGCAGAATACAAATTAAAATAAGAGGATTTGAACCCTTTGCCCTCAGGAGCCTTTAGGGCAGGCACAGGAAATACATGGGTTTGTGTTACTTGCTGAGGCAAAGCCAGCCAGTCCACACAAAGAAACTCCTGACTTCATGGTCTGCGGAGCAATAGCGTTGATGTTGGGTATAAACAAACAAACAAAAAAAATCGAGTGTTAAGAAACGCAGATGTCTGTACTCTTGAAACGTTAGGGCCTGGCTGTAGGAATTAAGTGGGTTGGGTATAATCCCATCTAGAAGGGGTTCTTGGTAGTTCTTAACCACGGCTGTGATTAGTCATCGTGAACAGGAGCTGCACAGTTAGATGACCATGTATTTCCTATCATGACTTTTCTAAAGGGGAAAAACAAGTTTCAGAAAGATGAGTACAACATTTTCTTAAATCTATTGCTTGTTTGTGTAAAGGGACCAGGGTTGCACAGGCCATGTTGTTTCCCATCGTTGCAGAGGCCCTCTACTCCATTCACCACTTTGCTGCTCGCCAGACTGGCTTGCTCCTGTCAAGCTTTGCATGATCTCTTCCCCATGTCTTTAGTAAAAAAGTAAGCATGGGTGCATGGCAAATACTTCCACTTCCTACGCGGGTGCACAGCAGGTCGTCAGCACACGGTGCTTCCGCAACAAACGGACCGAGAGCTAACACGAATGATTGCCGATACTGTTGAGGGTGCATTTTTGTTGCAGGCTTTTTAACTGGTCTCTTATTGCTACACATGTTTTGGTTTTGGTTCAGTTTTTTTCCTGCTGAGTTTTATTAATATTGTTTTTCTTTTTTCCCTTCTTTTGGTAAATTTCTTTAACCTTCCCCCACATTCTGCTCAACCATAGCCATGGAGGGTAAGCAGTGCGTGAGCGTGTGTGTACGTGCCCTATTCCAAAATGTCTTTGCATGTGACTTTGCCAGATGACTGTTTAACTTCTCAATTGCTGAAACCAATTAGAATCACGGCCTTTCACTGGTGATTGAGGCAATTACAGTGTTCTTTTTCACGAGGTGTTTTCTATCAATACACTAGATTGAATCTCTGTAGTAGTTGCCAGTACCCGCTTAGTGAAATGCAACAAAATGGAATCACCATGCGCTAAATCCTGCGGTCCTTCCTTAGACAAAGTTTTGTCCAAGTATTTTATAGTTTCATCAGGGTAGTATCTCAGGTGCTTCCAGTGAAACACCTCTGTAGCTAGGACCAGTTGTAAGAACCAGTAGTAACCCCGTGTGGTGGGCTGAAATGCCATGAGCCATCTGAAGATCACCAGGGTGGACAGCCGCTGTGTGTCCAGTAAGAAATAAGAAATTTTTTAACCTTCTGCTCCCACTGAGTGGTTGCTTGGGCATCCCACGGCAGTGGAGAGCTGCACGGAACCGGGACGCTTGTAGTTGGACAGTTCAGGAGCAGAGATACTGAGGACCTTACGGAGGAAGTTTTCAAAGTTTGTTTCTTGTCAGGATTATTTCGGTCTGTCTTGATTTAACTCTGGACAGATCTGACTCAACGGAAGTTTTGCTTGAGTAAGGACTAGAGGATTTTTAACTTACTGGGTTTTTTTCTGATCTATTGGAAACGAACTGTATGAAAATATTCGGTATTTCCCACCTGTACTGGTGACACCATTTTGTTAATCTGCTGTGAATTTTCGCTAACAAAACAATAATACGTACTGCAGTATTCTCTCTTTACTGTATCAGTATGTTAACTATGTACTCTGACATTGTTTTGGAGCACAAAACAACTTTCTGGAATGAGGGACCTGATACCTGTTGCCTTAGCAGTGGAACTTGTCCATCAGTAGTGAACCACTTAGACGTGTCAAGTACTCTCTACTCATTCCTCAAATTATTTTCTTCTCTGTTGTGGGAGTTATACTGGAAGCTTTTCAGGGAAATCCTGGTAAAAAATTCCCCAGTGTCATTTCACAGATCAGGTTCAGTCAGAACTAAAGGAAACTTCCTTCAGATCCAGGAGCAAGCGTGCTCAGCCAGGACAGGGGGAACCCAGCAGGACCGGGCGGGGGGCTGTTGCGAATATGAGACCTTCCTATCCGTCGGCGGAGGTTGGGAAGTTGCTGAGCCCCATCTACTGGGCACGGGAGGTTAAACAACCCCTCTCTGCTTCCAGATTCAGCCACAGGAAATCAGCCCTCCTCCTACGGCCAACCTGGACCGCTCCAACGACAAAGTCTACGAGAATGTAACTGGGCTGGTAAAAGCGGTCATCGAAATGTCCAGTAAAATACAGCCAGCTCCGCCGGAGGAGTACGTACCCATGGTAAAGGTACGGAGGCAATTCCTAAAATCAGTGTGTTATTTCTCTCCTGAATGAGGTCTTCAAGGGGCACAGGAGACACTTTCTGGAAAGTTGGAAGTAGAAGAGCTTTTTGTTTTTGCGGTGGGCCGTAACTTGCAGTCAGAGCGCTGGAGAGTTGGATACTGTTAACAGTGTTGTGGGAAACGATGCTTTGATTCCCCAGCTTGCCTGTGCTTATCCAGGGGCAGTGAGTTGTGCGCTATCTTCTCTACATTTCATTTTTTAAAAAAAGAACTTTTTTTTAATTAACCCTTTGGCATTTTGTTTTGATGGTGGAACATGGAATTGCAAATGGGGTTTTCAAAGTCCCTCAGCCGTGTTCTAACTCCCTTGTTACCCAGATGAGGGATTAAGTGTATCAGTTGCTTCCTGCGCTCCGGCTACAAGTCTCTCATCCATTCATTTCAAGTTTTTAAACTTTATTTTCTTAATTTTTTTTTTTCTTAGGAGGTTGGTTTGGCGTTAAGAACTTTACTGGCAACAGTAGACGAGACCCTCCCCATGCTTCCTGCAAGCACCCACAGAGAGGTACGTAGAGCTCCTGATCCTCAGTCTATCACGTTTCAAGTTAGCCCCAGCCAGGACAGCTATCTGGATATGTTTTGACTCACTACACAGTATGAACTCGGGTTATAATTCTTCACTAAATTAATTTTATTAGAATCCCGTTGGCTGTGTGGACGTAGGCTTGTACTGACTTAAGCGAAGACACTCAAACTGGATGTAATTGAAGAGCATATGACATGCGCACATATGAAGTTGACATAAAAAAATGTTAGCGGTGCTTACACGGAACTTCTTAGTGCAAGTTTAATCTTTCATTAAACTACAGCTTGCATGCAAAGTCATTGAATGGTTAATTGAGCATGGTGTGGTGCAGCTGGAAGGTTTGATGAGATATCCCATAATAACCTAGTTCTGGATAAGAAGTGAGTGAGATCTTTCAGTGAAGTTCATGAGTCAGGAGTAAAACTTTTCCTCCAAAACCTTGAGTGAGTGTGGTAATGAGAAAGCCAGAGAATGGTTCTTAAGTGCCATCTTAGAGAATCACCCTGACTTTAGCTACGTGGTTCTGTCAAATAACCTGTGTCTGGCTTCTTGACCTGTGTATTTTTTACTGCTTTAGAGCTACTTTAATAATAGTAATAAAAAGGGTGACGATAACAGGGGCCTGGAAACCTAGAACAAGGTGTTAATTCTTAGACCTGGGTTAAAATTCATTACCAGCGATTTGGGTCTCGGTGCTGTTTAAAGGTGGGCGGCTCAGCAGCTGACAAGGGTCAGCCACTCTCGATCTCCACACAGCGTAGAGCAGCAGGTGCCGAAATTCCGTCTGCTCCACGTGGTGCCCACGGAAACAGCCCCAGCTTCAATCAGGAGTCTCACGCAGGGGCTATCGAGGGTGGATAGTGCCATTGCTCTGTAAACATGGCAAATTGAAAGGTCTCTAAGCAAATTCAGATCCTGCTGATCCTGACTCCCGCCTTGAAGTTTCTACCCCGCTCGTCTCTTCGTTGGCACGGGTATTTCTTATCAAATCAAGGCTTTTGTCTTCGGTGGCTGCTCTGCTCCCCTGGCTTTTTTGACTTGCTAGAACTAGCAGGGAATTGAGCCCAGCAGCTCCAAACCCCAGTGCCTCTGTGCAGCTCTGACAGCATCTTTTCCCTTCTGCCTCTGAGCTACAGAAGGGCATTTTGGCAGGCCAGGGCAAACAGTGTAAGTAGGATTCAGGGATGCAAATGGATAGGATGGGTCTGAAGTATTTAAGTGTGAATTAGAAACACTGTCAATTCTAGTTAAAGCATGTGTCTGTTTTATAGGGGTACCAAAGCTTTTTGAGACCTCGGTTGCTTCTAACAACTTAAAGTTGACTGAATCTTCTTGTTCCAGATTGAGATGGCACAGAAGCTGCTGAACTCGGACTTGGCCGAGCTCATTAACAAGATGAAACTGGCACAGCAGTATGTCATGACCAGCCTGCAGCAGGAGTACAAAAAGCAAATGCTGACGGCTGCTCACGCTCTGGCTGTGGATGCCAAAAACTTGCTGGATGTTATCGATCAAGCCAGACTGAAAATGATCAGTCAGTCCAGACCGCACTAAGTACTGAGGGAAGAGTTTCACCAGTCCAAGAATTCTGCTTGCGAAAGGATGTTCTTTCACCTTCCACCAGCAGTGAGGATTAACCCAGTGTAGTCCTGGCTTTCCAGCGCCTCTTGCTTCAGCAGACCTGACTGACAGCTGTTGGTTCTCTCTCATTACAGAAGTTTAACCAAGTTTTTATCGTTAAGCCAAGCTGGTCTGGGATTGAAAAAGTGGCATTATCACAAGATGAAGTTGTACAGAAGTCCTCGGGAAATCGCAGCTATGGAGCGCACTTCAGTTTTATACCATCGCATGGGACACGCTTAGCCTAGAGCTGCCGCAGGGTTACGGTCTCAGAGCCAGAACTGTCCGAGCAGCGGATCAGAGAAAGATATTGTGAAGTGAAGAATTCGGGGAAACCTCAGGGCTGAGAATTCTTGCCCACAGTATATGAACTATCCAGACTGGAATTTTTTTTATTAGAACACTTACGTCGCAATATGCTAATCACAATTTACAGAGAAAGAATAAAAAGCTATATTTTCAAGACTTCAGTCATTTCAAGACAAAACTAAAGCCCTCTTCATCTTCCTGCCTTTTACTTTTATGTGAATGTGTGAAGCATTTGTTTGGAACTAGCTGTAGAACACAACTGAAAACTCTCGTCTTTTTCACCGGAATAATGTGCCAGTTCTTTTGTAGCAACGTTGTTTTCCTTGGAAGCAAAAATGCTGCTTTGTACCAGAGCAATTCAGAGCTGCATTTAGAGGAGTTCTGTAACCATTCATGTCCCCCATTTTTATATAATTTATAAAGACAGATTAAAGCCATGTTGAATATTTTAAACCCACTGTAGTTAACTAACCCATCCTTTTGTCTATCTTGCCTGGGAGGAGTCACAGTAGAGCAGTGTAATTAGATTTTCCTTGGTTTTCCAGTTATGCCATCTGTTCTGTTAAAATAAAAACCACACTCCCTTTTTGCTGTTGAGGGATATAAATTATTCTCAGGAAGAATATAATGAACTGTACAGTTACTTTGACCTATTAAAAAGGTGTTACCAGTGACATTCTGGGTCTGTTACTGTGTGTGTGCGTGCGTGCACTGCAGAAGAAACCACTGAGAGTTTTCTCTGCTTAGAATTTTTCTCCCTACCCTAATCCGCAAGCTTTTAAGAATTCACTCATGCAGGACTTAAGGAGCAACAGTAAGCATCCGCAGAGGAAATCCAAGACTTAAGTAGTCTTCCAGAAAGCACTTTTTCCTCCAACTATGGAGCACAGGAACAAGTCAGTGTTACCATCTGTGTGACTGGTAGTTACTTGGTGTCACTCCTTATACTCCTTTAGACTTTTAAAATCCATTTTCCTAGCAGGGAGGTTTCTTTAAAAAGGGGGCAGGGAATGCAGTAGTTGAGTGGTTTGCAGGAGCCATGTTGGAAGGAGTTCTCAGCAGCAGCTGTGGGGGTTGCATGAACTAAACTCTTCATGGGTGTCTGCACCTTTCGAAAAACTAATGAGCTCCAGTGCTGTGGGAAGATGGTACAGTGCAGAGCGCTTCCATCCTCGGTCTAGCCATGGAACAACCCTCCTATGCAACTTCAGAGTCCTTCTTGCACAGTTGAAGATTTTGCTAAAGTGTAATTTTCATGTATTTTAGAATACACATTAGATAATGGCAGCCCTCACCTTGCTCAGCTGCTCTGGAAAAGTCCTGTTCAAAAGTTACATTAGGAATACCTACTTTCTGAGTTACTCCTTTCATATGTGAAGTTAGATGTCTTCCACACCCACCCTTCACAGCAGCTTTCAAGAGATGCTCCTTAACTTTTTTTCCTGGAAAGGTAAAAAGATTACACACCTTACAGAGCCTAGGCTTGGTGCCTAGCACTGTGAAACTCAATCTGCTTTTAAATTATACCTACTCATGAATAAACAGTATTTTAGAATACACATTTATTGGAGCTTTAGCCTCCAATAAGGGCCTTTTGCTGAGAATTTGGGTTTTTTTCCCCTCCATCTTCAGCGCAACAGCTGTCCTCCACTGTGACATGCACGCGATCCCTGCTGTGCCACAGCCTTTAGCTGCCCCTGAACAGGTTAAATTACCTGGTACTAGAAGCTGTGCTGTTGCTAAAGCATTAACTAGACACACTGCAGCTCCACCACTTCTGCTGAACATAGTCACATCCCGTAGCTGCCAAGCTGTTACCAGGTCCCATGCTCACTGCGATTATGTTTCCACCTTTGTCTGTACACTGTGAATGCAATTAGGAGCCTTAACTGTCACTGTGTTAAGCCTATGGGGAGTATAAAGAACCAACAAGGAGTGGTGTCAAACCCTGGATTAACATCATGATGGCAGTTTCAGTACCTGCAGGTAATGTGGCCACCCTTCACCCACTCCACATACATACATCCACATGAGAGACAAGTACAATTAAATGTTCTTTATTACAGGCAGGTACAAAACTAGTATTAGTCAAAAAGACCAAAGCCCATGTCATCATCAGATTCCTCTGATTCTTCCTTCTTTTCCTCTTCTTTCTTCTCCTCAGCTAGAAAAGGAGAAAGGAGTTGAGATTTTTGCATTTTATCAGCTCGTAAGAGTCACATGCCACAAGAGACTTCACATACAATGACGAACATCAACAAGCAAGACCTGAGCAATACTAACACACTAAGCTAACAACGCAAGGAGAGTAGCATTTCCACTACTAGGAAACTACTACTACTAGGTGGTTTTGTGCCTTCAAAATTAATTCCTATCAAAGCTGAAAAACTTTAGAAAGCAGCTGCTCTTCCTCTAGCCATCAGGATGAGATCCTGATGATACACAGGGAAAACAGCCTTCATTCTGAGATAACGCTAATCCTGTACACCGACTCGTAGTGCAATTCCAGCCTTTCTAACAGTGAGGGTCTGCTTCGCTCTAGAACACCCATGTCCGTACTACAAAGCACAAACCACACTGGAATTGCAAGAGGAAGAGCCAAGCTGACTCTCGAGCCGATAAAAAGTAGCTTTTTAAGCAAGTATTTCTTCCAGCTGAAGATCACGACATTGGCCACAGAAGCAGCCCACTTACCAGGGGCCGCACCGCCTGCGGGCGCAGTACCGCCAGCCGGAGCAGCTGCAGCGGGAGCACCACCACCACCAGCTCCTACGTTACAGATCAGGCTGCCGATGTCGATATTCGCTAGAGCCTGGGGAAAACAAGCAGCAGGAAAGCCTCGTTAACGCAGGGTGTGCAGGGCAGCTTGGCTTCGGTCCGGTGCACCTGCCGAGTCACACCTGGAGCATGGTGATGACACCGCAGCGTGGCAGACCAGCAGCCTGCTTCACTCCCACCGGCGGAATCACCACAATTCAGTGCTTTTTATATTCGTTAAAAGCAGCGTTTCGAAGGTAAACGCCTAGGGGCCTACTGCCCAAGTCGGAGCCGCCGTTTGGTTGTGATCTGCGCCCAGCAGCCCCCACACCGAGACGGGGCCGGGGCCGGTCCCGCACGCCTCCCGCCGCCCCTGTCTTCTCCCCTCGCTCCCCCCGAGGGCCCACGCTACAACCGCTCCGGCCAACCCACGGCTCCCCCGCCAGCCCAGCCCGGCCCGGCCGCTCCCTCTCGCCCACCTTCGCGAAGAGGCCCGGCCAGAACGGCTCCACGTTCACTCCGGCCGCCTTGATGAGCGCGTTGATCTTGTCCTCCTGCAACGAGAGCGGCGCTCAGCAGCCAGCCCGGCCCGGCCCCGCCCCGCCGCCTCCCGCGCCGCTGCCGGCCATGCCACGGCTCGCCGCCATCTTGTGCGGCCGGGGCCCGGGCCCGCACTCACCGTGACGGTGACCTCGTCGTCGTGCAGGATGAGGGCGGAGTAGATGCAGGCGAGCTCGGAGACGGAGGCCATGGTGGGGGCGCGGTGCCAGTCGCCGGGGTGGGACGGCCTTAGCTTCAGCTGAAGGACACAGCACCTTAGGCCGCCGGGGAGGAAGAGGGGCGCGCGCCTCCGGGGGAGCTTTATAATGGCGCCCTGAGCCAATCGCAGACCCGGCGAGCTGAGACGCAACAGAGTCGTCAGCACCGCTGCCCAACCCGTGACCGGTAGGGCAGCCCTGACCAATGCCGTCAGGGCAGCGCTCCACCAATCGCAGCGTAGCGGGGGATGACGGGAGCGTCGGGCAGGGCTCGGGTGGGCGGAGCAACGCCACAGTGGCCGTGGCGCGGCCCGAGCTGGCCTGTCCCGGCCCGGGCAGCCTCGTACGGCCTCCGGGGGGCGCTGGGGCACCTCGCCCGCCCGCTCGTCCGTCTGCCTGCCCGCCCGCTCNTGTCAGGGAAAAAGAAAGTCGTCTCAAGATGTGTCGTTATTACACACAAGAGAGGGAGTATGGACTGTGAGCTACCAAAAAAACAAAGTGCAATACGGAATATTGATCAGGGCCGACACCGCTGACAACGATTGTCCAAGAGGTTAATGTGGTGGACGGGAGTGGCTGCGACCTGCTTTTTCAGTGTGTTGAGCAGTGTCCCCGGACCTTCGATGGAGATACAAACTAATACCGTTTACATTGGAATACGGAATTGCCAACTTTTGTTCTCAAAAAAAAAGTCACTATGTACTGTGTTCTGAATTTAATCAGTGCTGTTACTTAGGGTGTCATCACTGTTAAATGCCCAATTTTCTGTAATGTGCATACGTAAAAAAAATGAAAAAAAAAAGAGGGGCAGAATGAGCCATTTGTGAAAACGTCACATTTCCTGACTTCTACAGAACTTTGTAACCTTATAAGCCTTAGCAAATGCCAGCATTTCACTCTTGAGAGAACAATCAGATTACAAAAAATAAACGTTATCTGATTCTTACGTGTTCTTGACAGATGCGCATTTGATGGGCATCACCCGAGAGTCACGCAGAGTACAGTTTATGAGCCATAGCGCTCGCTCACAGTCCTGGGACACAGGATGGATTTAGACCGTTGAGAAGGTGCCTACAGGAAGGGCTGAATCCGTTGTGCTCTATCTGCTGCTCTTTCAGCACATGAAGTCCCCTTCAAACTGTGGTCCAGTAACAGCGACATCCACAGAGGTGTTTCAGCTGAGTCAGATGCAGCTGAATCAATCAGGACTGCATATTTTTATTTTAAATGGTGAACTGGCAAGACAGGCATGTTTTTCATTCCTTCGGAAAGATGGGAGGTTGGTTTCAAAATATTTTGTCAAAAGCAGCATGAGAAAATAGTTACTTTGAGCGAGAGGTGGGTACTTAACTGAATCAAAATATCTTCCCCACCAAAACCGAATTTTATTTTCTATTTATATGCAATCAACCGACTTCCAGACAAGAGTGAAGTTACTTAAACAGCATTTTTTCACAATGTTGTTGATGTGAGCTGCTCCGGGGCCAGCCCAGTTTGCAGCAGAGGGGCAGATCTCAGCACACATGGAGGTTTCCTGAGACAGGAAAACACCAGGGCAGCGGAGAGACCCACCAGGAGCTGGCAGCTCTCGCGAGAGACACTGACGAGGCTTGGGCATTGCCAGAGCAACCGCAGCCAGCCCCACACCTGTAAGAAGCAGCCTGGGGAGCGCGAGCGACCGGAGCGGGCAAATGGGGTGTGGGGTGGCAGTTCATGCAGGAAAGGCGGCGTCACCCTACCAGCTCAGGAGGTCAGTTCAATTGGCGGTCATCACTCTCCCAGAAGGACCTTAGCTATATGGTATCCACCCAGAGGAAAGCCACGTCCTCTGCACTCGCCAGAATGGATGTGGCAACCCAGGCAGAGCTCCCACAAAAACATGCAGCCATCCAGGCCTCAGGCTGCAGAGCGTGCCAGAGCCTTTCACTGGGAACGGATGGCAGCAGTGAGAACAGCCGTGTGAGGTGTGACCAGGTGGATGATCTGCTCAGCTTGGTGGCAGAGCTATGAGAGGAAGCAGAAAGGTTAAGGAGCATCAGGGAGTCTGAGAAAGAGATGGAGTGGTGGAACCATGCTCTGCCCTCCCTCAGACAGAAACAGCAACAGCCACCAGAAAAAACCCAAGGTCAAGGGGATCCTGTATTCTCCCCCTGCCAGGCTGAAGGCAGTAGCTTAAAGGAAAGGAGTGAATGGAGGCAAGTCCATGCTTGGGGCGGCAGGCGAACCTCCTCCTTCCCCACCTCGCCTTCCCAGGTGCCTCTGTACAACAGGTATGAGGCTCTGGATGTGGAAGGCCAGTCCATGGATGATGTGGATGACGGTCCATCTACACCGGAGGTGTTGCCAAGGTCAGAAAGGCCTACCCCCCATATCACGACCACCTCCACGGGGAAGAAAAGACGGGTTATAGTTGTAGGCGACTCCCTTCTGAGGGGAACAGAGGGTCCAATATACTGGACAGACCCTCCTCTTAGGGAAGTCTGCTGCCTCCCTGGGGCCTGGGTTGACATCACTAGGAAACTTCCTAGCCTGGTACAGGCCTTGGACTATTACCCATTATTGCTCTTCCATGTGGGTGGTGATGAAGCCGCAACACGTAGTCCAAGGGCAATCAAAGGAGACTTCAGGGCCTTGGGACGGTTGGTAAGGGAATCTGGAGGTTTATTTTTTCCTCTCTCCTTCCAGTTGCGGGCAGTGACATTGGAAGAAACAGACAGGCCCAGTTATTAACACATGGCTCCATGGCTGGTGTCACTGCCAGAATTTTGGGGCTTCTGATAATGAGATGGTCTACAAGGCACCAGGCCTGCTGGTGTTGGATGTGATTCATCTTTCTCAAAGGGGGAAGAGGGTCTTTGCTCACAAGCTAGAGGGGCTCATTGACAGAGCTTTAAACTAGACTTGAAGAGGGAGGGGGATAATATCAGGCTTGCCTGTGACAAGCCATGGGAGGACATGCCAAGGTTAGAGGGACAGGGTGCTAGCGAGGGCTCTCAGCCTGTTGCTCTGAGGTGTGCTGGCTACACTACGGCACACTGGAAGTCTTATGGAGATGAGCCGAGGGCTCCTGAGGTAATACGAGCCAACAGGGAAACACTGGTGAAATACCTCAAAGGAATTAAGGGGCGTTCCTCTAAAAAGGTGACATGGCCAACAACCCAGCTGAAGTGCCTCTACACCAATGCACACAGCATGGACAACAAACAGGAGGAGTTGGAAGCCACCGTGCTGCTAGAAAGCTGTGACCTAGTTGCTGTTACTGAAACTTGGTGGGACGAATCCCATGACTGGAGTGCGGCTATCGATGGCTACAGGCTGTTCAGAAGGGACAGGCAAAGAAGGAGGGGAGGAGGGGTTGCTCTCTATGTCAAGAAATGGATAAAGTGTGAAGAGCTGTCTCTGAACAACAGCCATGAGGAGGTTGATAGTTTATGGGTAAGAATCAGAGACCAAGGCAACAAAGGGAACCTTGTGGTTGGTGTCTACTACAGGCTGCCTGATCAAGGGGAGCCTATTGACAGAGCCTTCTTACTCCAGCTACAGTAGGCATTGCACTCGTAGGCTCTCGTCCTGCTGGGGGACTTCAACCACCCTAACGTCTGCTGGAAGAGTAGCACAGCAAGCTGTAGGCAATCCAGGGGACTTCTGGCATGCATTGAGGATAACTTCTTAAGCCAGGTAATAGAC
>VYZW01052364.1:1806-12611 GCA_013401315.1 Balaeniceps rex
AGAGACACCAATTCCCAAAGTAGTCCACAGGCCACAGTGTATGGTGTATTAACCACAGCTCTGTTTTTACATATGTGATGAACATATTCTTGTTCCTGCTTAGTATTTACACAGATACATAAATTTTCTGCTCTGTAGGAGCTGTGCCTGTGTGGACAGTTGCTGCAGTGCTCTGAATCAATGTTTTTTCCCCATGTGCTTTGCAGGTTTCAGGATACTCAGGCCTCCGCTCTACTGGCACCTCTTAAGTTGCCACCCCGAACTGACAATACACTGAGCACATAAGCCTTCTAAGCAGCAGTAAGCCCACGAGAAACAGAAGTGCTCAGCGTTCAGCACATCTGTAATTGTGAACACGAAGTTTAAACCAAATGAAAGCCAAGATGCTGTGGTGTTATATCATCAAAACTTTGCAGGCTCAGATGGAAGGACTAGGGAGGATTGGCAGGCGTTTGGAAACAGAGCTGTAATAGGGCGAAACAGGGAGTCTTAAAACTGAGGATGGAGAGCAATTGACTCTGCTAATGGAAACACATGCAGTATTAAATGAAAGTGTTCCGCACCTTCTTCATAAGGTGGCACTTGGGAGCCCAGTCTCTGTGTCCTGTAGGGTACGTTTCTAGCACAGTGTGAGGGGAAAATCAGCCGCGTGATTCCAGCTCTGGTTAATGGGAGCTGTGTTCCTAATCCATGGTGCGCAGTGTAAAATATTTACCTACGCCTTTCTAGTGAGGCTACTTATGTAATTTCAAGGGAGGAAGTAGCCAAGGGGAAGCTGCTTTATACCAATTAAATGGAGAAGAATTGGATGGAGGGCAATTCAACATATTCACCCTTACAGGGAGATCTGTGTTTAAACATCTCGATGGGACATTTTTTAATGAAGAACTAAACTGCATGCCCTGCGTATGTCAGAAAGGGATAGCTGGGGCCCACAACACTGAATTTCTCTCTGAGGAAGGAGACTAGTGTGCAGTGTAGCCTCCTGCTGGGTGATATATTTACCTTATCAAGATGCTCACAGAGAACTGTGTAAGCATGGATATTCATAAATCACTTCACCTCTGGACTATTGATGGGAAAACGTTACAAGGTTAGAAGGTTTAGAAAACACCTCCAAGTATGTTGAGGGTTTTGTCAAAGTTTATCAGATTCTGTCTGACCCTGCGGAGTCTTCTTACTCCTCCTCTTCATCCTGCTTTTAAACTTTTCTCCACCCTCCTCCCATCCCTCTCATTCTCCATTTGCTCTTCTCCAGCCCTTTCTTCAATTTACTACAGTGCTGCAGCTCTCCTGTCTCTACACACAAACAACTCTTGTGCAGATCTTCAGTCAGTCCAGGCTGAAGGGGCCAAATCAGAAAATTGTGTAAGATATCAATAACTGTGTAATGTATCAATATCTTAAGCCACTTTGATCCATTTTGCTAAGATATAATTGAGTCTAAGCTGGAACAGTTAACACCCTGAGCACCTAAAAGAAAGTCTAATGTAGGTATTGGGCACCTTTGTACATGTTGCATCAACAGAAACTTTCCATTACATTGGAAGAGGGATGCTTGGATACCATCTGACTTACCACCTCTGATGATGTTCCTGTGTATCCTACATCTACAGATCAGAAGCCTCACAAGTAAATGTTGAAAAGAGCATCCCACCTACTATCAGACCTGGCAAAACTTGTGGATTTAAAAAAAAAAAAAAAGAGCACAGCCACAGGATAAGGAAGAGTTATAAATTTACTACATTTATCCCAGATCTCAAACCAGTCCAAACTTGTGCCTGTGCTTTTGTTCACAATTGTTCAATTATTGTGGTTCATTATGCACAGTCCACTGTAGGAAACACAGTTTGGATGCAACTCTTTTTCATGCTGGACGTCAATGAAACTCCGGCTCAGGCCACAGCTGGAGAGGTTTTAGGCCCACATTTTGGCATCAGTGGAGTTACTCTGCATTGGCAAGGGTGTAATGAGATCAGAATCTGGCCTGTGCGCTACCACTGCAATCATACTTGAGAGCTGAGCTAAGATGCACAGGCGAGAATGTGCATGTATCTGCCAAGCCTATCAGCTTGTTGAACCTCGGGTTACGTATGTTTGCAGATTCTCTGCATGAGCAGTAACAGACAATCCTCTTGGGTAGGACAACTGCAAAAGGTAATCATGTACACTGAGCTCTGGTACACAGTTCCTGCCTCCTGTGATGTGTGTAGCAATGAAGGTATCGACCCCTTTTGTCTCCAATGTCCCTCTAGTTCTCCCAGGAAGGAACAATCCAAGAATGAACTGCCAGATGCTTCCATCCAACTCCCTCACGTAAACTCAGTTTAGGCAGAGGTGGTGAGGAATGACTGCTCAAGCAGCTCCTGAGGGCTGTACTACCATGCCAGAGAAGGTTGCCACTGTTCCCACGGAGTAAGAGAGGCTATAGCTGCTGGGTGGGTGGAGAGCAGCCAGCTGTGCAGAGGTTAAGGGAAAAGAAAAGGCTGCAGCTCCTGGTCCTACCTCTGCATTTGCCAACATTATCCTTCCCCCACAACGTACCCTTGTGCTGAGATCTGTAGTGGGTTGCCTAGGGCACTCCCACAGCCTACTCTCTTATGCACACTTTCTTTCTCTTTTTTTTTAACTCTTTCATTTGTTTTCTGCATCTCAAAACAAGTTATTCAGAGAGACACCACACACCAAGACTTATCATGCATCCTCTCTCACAAGAAAAGATTAATCTTTCTATGGTGTACCTCTGGTTTAGGAACAGTATCCACTACTTCCCAAAAAAGCTGTGAAACCTGAGAAAGTTAGATGAATATCCACTTTTGCACACTGCTTTAAAGAAAAGAAGCTGAGGAATTTGAGAAAGGATTGCCTTACTCTCCTTCCCAAGCACTTTCCTGAGCTGTAGTCGCCTCCCTCAAGAAGTGCAAGACAGCCCTGAAGAGAATGAAACAGTAAGTCTGGGAAGGTTGCAACATGGGGATGTCCCAGTGTGTTTCTGATCAATTGCTCAATTTAGAACCTTTGACTACTGATACAACCCAGTCTGGCTTCCATGCAAACAGACAGTGAAGTGGGGAAAAAAGACAGGCTTCCTTTGGTATTTTAAGTGGAAGACGACTTATCTTCCTTAGGTTTTTTGAAAAATAACACAAAATTACACAAAAAGAAGGCAAAATTGTGAGTGATCCCAGGAGACCATGAGGAATAATAAAGATCTGGGGAGATAGCTCAAGTCTTATAATCAAAAGCCTTCTGCATCCTGTAACCCCAGGACATGCTGAAAGGTGAGCAGAGCTATCTTGAAGAAATTCAACAAGGACAGAGCTTCCTCCCAATGAAAATTCAAAGTACTTTTCACATATTTGTTACCATAAACTATTTCAGTAGCCAATATTCTATGTTCTTATTCTACCCTCATGTCGTCGTTTAGCCCCAGTCGGCAATTAAGCACCACGCAGCCACTCGCTCACCCTCCCCCCCCGCGGTGGGATGGGGGAGAGAATCGGAAGGGCAAGAGTAAGAAAACCCGCGGGTTGAGATAAGAACAGTTTAATAATTGAAATAAAATAATAATAATAGTAATAGTAATAATAATAATTGCAATGAAAAGGAGAACAAGAGAGACAAACAAAACCCAGGGAAAAGAAAACAAGTGATGCCACCGCTCACCACCCACTGACCGACACCCAGCCAGTCGCCCAGCAGCGATCGCTGCCCCCCGGCTAACTCCCCTCGGTTTATATACTGAGTGTAAAGTCATATGGTATGGAATAGCCCTTTGGTCAATTTGGATCAACTGTCTTGGGCTGTGCCCTCTCCCAGCTTCTTGTGCACCTGGCAGAGCATGGGAAGCTGAAAAAGAAAGTCCTTGACTAGCCTAAGCACTACTTAGCAACAACTAAAACATCAGTGTGTTATCAGCATTCTTCTCCTACTAAATCCAAAACACAGCACTGTGCCAGCTACTAGGAAGAAAAGTAACTCTAACCCAGCTGAAACCAGGACACCTCATGAGCTCATTCTCGCCAGTGCCCAGCTTTACCCAGCTACCTTTTAACTGTTCATCTCTTTTAAGCTGCTTGGGCAGGTGGGAAAGAATTTATTTCCCCTTCCCATCACTCCCATTCAGTTAGGACATATAAAGACTTAGCTTGTGACCCTCTCTTTCTGTCTGTGGCAGACTGCAGGGCCATGGAAGATGAGAATTAACTCAGTTTACTAATGGTAACCAGCCTAAGGCAGCAACAGGAGTCTCAGAGCTGGCTTCTCACTAGGTTTGGGCAAGAAGGGACAATGAGGAAGACGGCAATATCTGTGGAAGTCTATAGAAAAGTCAGAGAAGGTGGCAGGTGACTGTGTTCACCTCGGGGTCGATCAAGAGCGCTGGTCTCTGCTGGGGATGTAGACAAGACCCACATTTCTACCCCACCTACACTGCAGGGCTGCAGCAGTTATTCTGATCACAAGGAGCAGTCTCTGCAATGTAGGACCCACCAGCCCACTTGGAGGAACACACAGACAGCCACACTGGCCTTGCCCATGGTGGCCACACCAGCATCCTCCTGCTGAGCCACACTCCTGTGCAAATGACACTTACCTCCTGGTCCAGGGGTCCCAACAATGCCACACATGGCAAGGGGTGGTTACAGGGAGTTCATGACATCTGTACCTGCTGTTGATGCCTGCAGGATCCTCTGGGCCAGATTTCCCTGCTCTGCTGCAGCAAAACCTCCTCTACTCCCCATCTGGAAAAAAAAAAATTCTTAATGTATTTTTTACCATTCAGCTATGGTGGAGTGGGAGACTGGATGATTCCCTTCTCCCCTCAGAAGACTGATTGCTTCAGCAGATGTTCCTCTAGGCAGAATGGAGTATCACTCCCTGTACAACCAAATACAAGGTGAATATGGGTGCATCAAGTAGCCAGTCTTTCCCACCTCACCTGTCTAACATCTTTGTCTTCTGCCTTGCTCTGTGTTCTTATATACCAATATAAATTTTTTATGCAACAGTCCTACTAGACTTGTGTCCTTGAATTGCTGTCTCTCCCTATAGAAACTAACAACTTACTCAGAGTAGGACATGCACCAGGCATGGGCCCCCTGTGGACTGTGTGGAAACCTCTTCGTATTGTCAAGTGGAAGCAAGCTGAATTGGCTTCACAGAGAGAGGCTGCTAGTGAGGAGAAAGCCCTGAAAGCCAGCCCACACTTAACAGCTCTCCAGAGTCTGCCTGCCCTACTGAGAGACCAAAAAAGCAAGAGAAAACATTTAAAAGCAGCCCATCCCGTCTCACTCAGAGCTGGCTCAAGTAAGCCAAAGTGCAGTTGCAGCGCACAAAGGAAGTCCCCACCCCTTGCTTATCAGGCCATCTTCAATTCCGCACGGGCCCACGAGGGAGCAGAGAGATGGCTTCCCACCCCCCCAGCTCTGCTTTACAGGGGTGTCTCAGACTGGGGGCTGGCCAGCCGGCGGACACAGAGGCGCAGACCACCCTGGCCTGCATGGGCCAGCTGGAAACCCTCTGAGTCCACCCAGACGCAGCACGCCCAGGGGCCCTGCTGGGGCTACGGCCTGGGGTGGATTACTTGGGGAAAGACAGGCAACATAAACACTGGCTTTGTTCTGGTCTGGCCCTCAGAGGCACGTGAGAAACAAAGAGAATTTCCCTGTGGTGGCATCCTCCTGTGTCTGCAGAAGCAGAGTAAACAGAACTGAGGGCCGTGAACCTGCCCTGCCACACAGGTTCGGGCCACCATTCTGGGCGCTGGATCTCTGCCCGTCTGCTTGGTTAGAGAGCATGATCTGGAAGAGGAGATGCACAGCACATCCTGCCGTATGTAAGAAATTAAAATAATAATAGAAAAACCTCCCCAGAAGCCACAAGGCTGACAGAAAACCTCCTGCTTTTCACCAGACCGCAGGCCCACCACTTGTTTTTGACCTTCTCACCCTCCACTGGTAGGTCAACCACCAGGGCATCTTGGAGTTCACCTACCACTGATGTTGGGGTACTCTGGGTGAGATCAGACCCCATGCACAGTTGTGCACGCACATGCCATGCAGAAAGCTGCCTGGGTGCTCTTGTATGGTGGTGCCCTCCAGGCGTCATTTGCAAAGGTGCCTGGAGACTGTTCAGGGGTGGCTGGCAGTGGCAGATGGTCACAGGAGGGAGCGAGTGGTAGAGCTTCTGCTGTCTGGTCCACCCTGCTAAGGACTCAGGTTGAAGACACCGCTGCACCCTTTTGAATGACACTCCTGTTGATGGGGCCTCAAACTGGGACCACTGCTGATCCCTGGCATACGCTTCTGGCAGCACTTGCTCCTCTCTGTGCTGTCTTTCACTGCCCGGGGTGAAATGCCCCAAGGCCCTCTCACTGGTGGCCAGAAAGCGCTGCAGACCCCCAGTAAGGTGGCAGTACCCTCTTGCTTGTGCACCTGCACCCAGCAGGAGTTGGCCAGGCCTGCCCACGGGAACAGCAAAGTCTTCATGGGCTTGGCAGAGAGGACACAGAAGGGGCTACAGGCTTCTTGGACTGGATGCTGTGCTTACTCTGTGAGACAGAGTGCTAGGGTTTTCTAGACATAGCTTCAGGGCAGATGTATCCGCTTGTCTAGTCTGAGCTGCACGCATGGCCAGCAAATACTATTCCCAGGCAGGCTTGAATCCCTTCCTTCTCTTATCTGTAAAATCATGGTGACACAGAAGAAGCGGATAGCAATCAATTGCTCTCTCTTTTTCACTGGAAGAACTAGGGAGTGGCAAATGGAGCTGGTGGGAGGTAGGTTCAAAACAAACAAAAGTCGTTCACACAAAGAGTACAAAGACTTCTTATGGAGCAGGACCAAATCTGGGGAATTCTGTGATCTTATGAGCTTTTGGGGTGAAGGATGGCTGCTCTCCACAAACTTTAGGGATTTCTTCTGAAGAAAACCAGCAAACCAGACTAACTCTGCTGATCCACTATTGTCATGTGGATCTAACTGGGGTAACTTAGACATTTTATTCTTTACCTGCAGCCATGTAAAGTAATTGGCTAATTCAGAGCTCTGCTTCCTGCAGGAAAGAATCAGAGTAAGGTCTGACAGGCACACAAGTGTCCTCCCTGCCTTAACCTATAGTCTTTTAGCAAGAAAACAGTCAGCAGATATGTGAGTAGCTCTAAACATTATATTGAAGGAAGATGTAAGCAAGTTATTTATCAACTAAAAGCACAGCCACTTTAGACTTCTCAGTCATCCCTATTAGCTCAGCCTCATCCTATAGCCCTCCACAGAGGAGTCATTACAAAAGGGTGGCTATGCAAGGTCTTGTCTGCTTGCAGTTCAGCTGTGAAGTGTGGAACCCAAGAAATCATTCCAGCAACGTATTGTTACTGCTGTGTTGTTGATGTACCGCTTTGAATTTTAGTGCTGGCAGGTACAGGAGTTTTCTTCCCCCAGTGTGAATAGGTGTCCTTATATGCTAAGTAGTGGGCAATTGATTTGCTGCGAGTTATGACTTAAAATAGAAAAGAGAAAGAAAGGGAAGGGAGGGAGGGAAGTTGGGAGGAAAAGAAGGAGGTGGGGAAAGAATGGAAGAAAGGAATAGCCAAAGAGAGAGAAATACAGAAATAAAGATGCGAGAGGGAAGGAAGGAAGGAAGAAAGGAAGGAAGGAAGGAAGGAACGAAGGAACGAAGGAATGAAGGAACAAAGGAAGGAAAGAGAAAGAAGAACATAAGAATGAATGGAAGGAAGGAGAGAAAGCATGCAGGAAGATAGGAAAGGAAGAGAGAAAGAGAGGGAATGAAGGAAAAAAAGATGAAGTAAGAAAAGGAAGGGGGGGAAGAAAGAGAAAGAACGAAGAACAGAAGAACGAAAGGAAAGAAGGAAGGCAGGCAGGAAGGAAGGAGGGAAGGAAAAGGAAGAGCAAGAGAGCAAGAGAAAAGCCAGAGCTCTTTTAGCCTCCCTGTGAGGTCTAGAAGGTTTCATTACCAGTGATAATTTAGTTAACAAACATCTGACCTGAATCAGTTCATGCAGCTATTTGGTCCTTTCTTCACTTTAAAAATAAATCCTCCAGCCCCAGTTGGATAAGCTTGCATGGCAAGGGAGATTTAATCCATACCAAGATTTTGGTCAGATGTTTTTCAAACACTGGCATAAATTTTTAATTTGGACTTTGATATCCGAACAGGCCCAGCTGTAGTCCTCCTGGGGATCCTTCCAGAGGCCTGGACTTTGAACAGGCTCTGCAGCAAACAGCAGAGACTACTGAAAATTCTGATGGCTGGTGCTGAACTACCAAGCACTACAATAAACTGGAAATCAACACATCCTCCCACTTGGAGGGACTGTTTAGAAAGAGCTTCTCGAAGGAGAACAAATGGAAATATAGTACATAGAGGCAGGAAATGCTGGTGCGTTTGTGTCTCCATCTGGGAAATATTCTGGGAATGTTCTCAGTAACACAGGATTAACACCTTGAAACGAGAAAAGCAAATAAACACGACTGGATACGATTTCATTATTTGCTTCATTCTGTTTTGATTTCCTCTTCACATTGCATGTACTATGTACACTTTTCTTCTAGATGTGGCCCTAGGTAACCGTATGTTAACTGTTTGGATGCTGACCAATAAAACAATCTAAAAATGGATTTTTCTTTTCCTATAGCAAGCCTAAATCTTCTTAGATCTTCTGAGATGTCACTTCACTGCAGGTTGTGGCCAGCTGCTCCTTTGTGAGAGCAGCAAGTCAAGAACTTGCAACATCTTAAAGACATTTTCCTACTGCTTGAGGTCCAATACCCATTAGAAGTGTCAGGCTTTGATATGCTAATATCTGATCTTACCAGCACAAATTAATGCTACAGACACAACTCCTTGTACAGTCATTACAGTAAGTTTAGCACAACCTAGCTGGTCTTAAAGTTTCACTGGAAAACTGCACTTTGGATAAATAGGGAGATTGATGTTGTTACACCTTGGTTAATTAAGAACGTTTGAATCACCTGGGCTTGAAACAGAAAAATTTGGCGTGCTATGACAGCCCAAAATTGAGCTCATGTGGGTAAGTATTTACTTATCATTCTCTGACAGCACATAATCTCTGCCCCCATTAGAAGATGTCAGACTCAGCTTCCTTTCTCAAGGTCCTAAACAACTGGAATCCTTCGGATTGGTTATCATGTTTCATAAAGGATTCCTTAATCTTTTCCCTCCAAAATAAAAACCTATTTTCCTAATGGTGAACTTATAATGCACCATGGAAACATCATATGTCACTGAATACAAAAAGAGATATTGGTCAGAATGGAAATATATTAGAAAAATTTTCTCAGAATGGTGTCCACCATCTTTTTTTTTCTGTTGCGCCTGGCTTTAACCAACCATTACATGTGTTGTGTTTCATGAGCACCAAATTCACTAACAAAAAGAAAGTGTAATAAGAGATGTCAACTACAAAAAAAAAAAATCATTTTACAAACAGGCAGCCAGATGGGGAAGAGCACTTTGTTTTTAAAGATTGGCAATAATGAAAGGTGCCGGACTGGAATCCCTGGAGAATGAAGTTCTTGTTGCCACTNGATCTGAAATGGTAAAAGGTTTCCCTGCCTATGATCAAGCCCACAGATGGTATAGTCCACTGATTTCCTGTTTTTGTGGTATCTGAGTTGGAAAACTGGACAGCCTCAAAACAGTCTAAATCACTTGAGTTTAATCTCTGCTTATTAAGCTCATCAACCATATTTCACTGAAGATCCTGATTTTCTCATGAATCTATAGAGAAGTGAAAAAATGTCATGTCTGCACAATGCAGGAAAATCCCTTGAAGCAAGCGAAGTTCTTAAAAATCTTGTATTGTGGAGAGGGCCAAGAAACTACTGGAAATGGAAATCAGGTTCTCCAAAGTAGCTGACTTTATGCAAAGCAGGCAAGTGCAGTCAAAACACTTACAGCAATCAATTGAAGTTGTTGGGTAAAGTTTTTTCCATGTCCCATAAATTATTGAAAAGTTAATTTCGTCTTTGTGCCTGCAAGACATTCTAGCTCTAGGATGACAGCTTTATCCATTAAAGGGAGTGTGGTGACAGCAGTACAGAGAGTGCTGAGAACGCAGGGAGAGAAGGCCCATTCTCAGCTGCATTACCACTGAGAAATACTGGGACACATCAACATCTTAATCAATATGCAAGAGTCAATTACCGGGGAAGCACATGGCTTAAGCAGGATCTGATTATTAGGTTCATGTTTAGTCCACCAAATGGGTGAAATCAATACAATGCTGAATATCATATAGAAAATACATAACCATCCATTCATACCCAGTCTTTCTTCCCTCCTTATTCCCTCCTGGGCCAGATTCACACATGCCTCTTCTCTCCCTTTTTCATATTGCAAGGGCAGATCTCAAGGCAGGCAGCAAAAAGGACAGGAACAGAACAGATTGCAAAGGGCCAAACTCTGTCTTCAGAGCCAGGGAGAGAACCCCTGTGTGGTTCCAAAAGTGCATTTCTGGAGATAAATATCCCTTTGGGAGAAAAATCCTTCAGAAACCTGTGTTTCTGTTTTCCTCCCCTTTGGAGGATTCAGCAGATCAAGGCACTTACTGAATACTGGGAATGCAAGCAGTAGAGAGAGATGGGTTTTTTTACACAAGGGAGCTAAGATGCTATCTGGATCACTCACTTTCTAGATTTATATTCTGGGTAGCTACATGAGTTTGAAAAAGAGATGAAGATGCATGAATGGGAACAAGAATAGAATTTGGTGGCTTAATACCTTTAATGTAGAATTGACTTAAGATATTTTATCTGCTCCCTATG
>VYZW01052365.1:3913-16431 GCA_013401315.1 Balaeniceps rex
GAACTAAGGGGTTTTTTTTCAAGGCTTGTTTATTTTTAAAGACAAAACGCCTATACACGTGCACATGCACATGCCCGCACTAGTAGCCAGCAACCAATGTGATCTCTCAGGATCATGGTCTGACTGTCTCCTAATGCACGTGACTTCTTGGCCATGTTCCTGTTCCCAAATAAGATGCTGCCACTTAAGTGTATAGACTGGTGCAGCGATCAGGAAGGTAATGTTTCTGCATTCACAGCATTACACTAATGATAAGATAATTCCTAGGCATCCTTCCTCCAAGGTATCAGCTGTTAACTCAGGGCAGTTTGGGGGAAGGAATGTCAATATATCACATCCCCTAGTCCCCGATTGGAATTGCAGGGCCACCTGTGGTTCATTCTTCTTTTGCTGTGGCCGAGGCACAGCCACAGAAAATTCACAGTGTTTAGGTTAAAATCAAGAAAGACTGAAGTGATTTCTTGTAATGGCTTCACATTCCTTCTATGTTGGTTGCTTCTAGTCACTGGAACAGTTCTTTAAATACTAGCAGTATAAATACTATCAGTATTCACATGTTCACTCACATTCCAGGTTTTAACATTAATAACGTGATGATGCAGTTTTCAAAATGAGGACAAGACTTATATTACTATTTGATTGTTAATCCCCTTTCAACATCTAAGGCTAGTAATGCACGTTGATCAGAAATTGCTGTCTTTTGCCAGTGTTCTGTGTTCAGAAGAGATTCTGAGAACTTCAGGATATATGAAGGTGACTCCATGCTTTGGGAAACTGCTATTTCAATAATAATCATGATCATGAGCAAATATGTAGAGTCCAGGAACGAAATGTATCTATAACATTTGTAATTAGAATTGAACAGCCTAAAATAATTCCTAAAAGGAGTTATGTTAGATAACACACTACTGTACTACGAGATCAGTCAGATTTAATAACTTTTTCATCACCTCTAAACAAAACAGCAGTATTAAAAATTCAAGCTCAGTTGTGACCTAAAAGTTGGATGACATAGAGTGGGTATTCTGTAGGAAGTAATGACACATGGAAACATTTCATCCTAAAACAGAAGTTGTTTGAAACTGGTAATTATTTTTGCAGTTCACTGCAAATTTAGACTTCTTCCTCACAGAGTCCCTCTCAGTTTTATTTTCATGATAGTATGTTAATGAATTTTCCACTTAAATGTTTCAGAGGGTTTACACTTTCTTTTTTAAGAGACAGTGAGCCTTCAATAGAGAGCACACATATTATCATGCCAGATGCCTCCTAACTTTTGAACTGCTATGAGATGACAAATTAATCTGTGGTGAATTTCATACAATTGGGGGCGGGGGGGAGAGAGTCTTCCTCCTTTCCTGCAGCCAACACGTAAGCCATCGGTTAGCAGTGATTAAGGAGAATAGGAAGTAAATAGGTCTCACAGGGGAGGACTTTAAAAACAATACCTTTTCTACGAGAGTGCAATTGCAAGCAGTCCTACCATAATAGAAAAAAAAGTTTTGAAAAGTTAGAAATGAGACTGTTAAGGTGATAGAATTCATTAGTGGTTTGCCTAATTAATCTTCAGAGTTAAATTTCTTTTTTCTGTTACCACATATGTGAATCTTTTGCACCAGTGCAACTCGTTTTCTAGAGGGGAAATTTAGAGGGTAAAAGTTGATGCTCAAATGTCAGTTGAGAATTTGAGACAAACTCTTAGAATGACTGTCTAGTTCTAAAGGAGAACTAGAAGCAACGTGGTACCAGTAGCTTCAAAAAAATCAACTGCTGCTAGCACTTGGATGGTTTGCAGTATATGGTCTTGGGGGAAAACATGGAGAATGATCCATTCCTCTGCAGTAGTTGAAAAGGTCAGGGGAAAAAAGAAAACCTCTGCTATAGCAGACCCTGGTCTGGAAACTCATTCTAGATGATAAATATAAATAGTTCTAGCAAGTTAGTTTTGAAATGGCCCTTTGGCTTGCTGAGGGGTTAGAAGGGAAGAAGCCACAATCTGCTGCTGCTGTTATGGGAAAGGAGAAAAAGAGGCAGCTTTTCATTAGCAAACTGCAAGTGTAGGACTGCAACTGAGCACTGGAGCTCTAAGGGGCTGGAGGCTTTGAGCTCATGAGCAAACTACTACAGGGTAAGTTAGATACCTTGATTCACATTGGATGGCCCAGAGTGCCTGTCTGTGTACACTCACTTGCTAGTGTGAGGAAGCAGCATAGCCGCCTTTCACGATGGAGTAAGTTACCTTGAATAAGCTTGTATTTACCAGAGGTTCAACACGATGCCTTTGCACAGGCATGTAACATAGAAGAGCTGATACATGATAACCAAGGTACTTACTTGTTCACATACAAGTCCAGAACGTAGTTCTTTAATGCCTCCGCTGAGATACTGCCTCACTCTGGAGACACTGAGAGCACATGTGTTTCCACAGTATGGTAAGCTATGCTGGCCCAGAGGCACATTGGTGCTGAACAGCTAACCTCTGACTTAGGCACCAAGGTCTTTAAACTCACTAGTTAGATGCAGGAATGCTTATTGCTGTAGCTGCTGCATTCCTGTGTGAATCTAGCAGTAGGACTTCGCTCCCTCAACTTTGTCAGTGACTTGGTTTTTTGGCCTTGGACAACTATCCTCACAGGAATGGTGTGAGGCTGTCCTTCATTATTGCTTGCAAGATCCTGTGAGATTCTTTGGAGGAAGGTGCAACATAGAAAGAAATGCACAAAGAGATAAATCAGCTAAGTTTAAAAATGATGGGGGTGTTGGGGCCCCGCAATTTGGATGAAATTAAACCAAAGTGGTAAAAATTAAATCCCTCTTAATTTTACACAGGGGGGAAAATTCACTTAACATCTGATCCAGTTCCTGTTATAGGGAAAGATTTTAATGGGAGTTGGACCAAACCCTTAAGTATCTCAGAGGGCTCTTGCTATTTTTTTTTTTTTAATTTTTTTGTATTGCTGTTGTTATGATTTGTTAATCTTAAGGTACTGAGATCAAATGGCCTGTATCATCCACAGTGCATCCATTCTGAACACTACAATGCAATGCTGACCATGGTCACTTTTGACATTGACTGTATTGGTTGAGTGTTTGTTACTCTGAAGTGTGTATGCTACTAAATAAATGAGACTGGAGGAAAAAAGACATCCACTGTGATTTGGTCATAGGACAGTAAAATCTTTTCGTCAAGAATTTCCTTAGGGAAGGGACAAAAACTATTTATTTCAGTGTTTCTTATGCTTTTAGTCTTTAGCATCTAATATTTCCTAAAACAAAACCGGTTCTAAGACATCTAGAAGCTAACACTGGAGCTTGGTTCCAAAACACATTAGGTATGTTTGCTTTAGAACCTGATCCACACAAAACTTGACAGCTTCCTTCAAGGTAAGTTCTGTCTCAAAAATCTCAGTTCATAGCCTACAGTATATCAAAAAATTGTGCATCAAAACGCACTTGGCAGACTCAGAGCAGGTAACTGTTCCATGGGGCAGTTTTATGTGGCAGCAGGGAACAAGCAGTCAGTCCTCCAGGACTGGCAATGCTTCTCGGCAAGAGAGAGTGTCCTCTTACCTATGTGCAAAGAGTACTTAGCAGAGAGGGAAATAAATAGCCACCATTAGTGTCTTTATTTTGTGTTGCAGATATACAAGTATACACTTGTCCAGCTTTAAATTGCATAGAAGCAGTCATGTCATCTACTTATGTACAGTAGTCACCCAGAAAGGTAAGTTGGCAAGAAGTGCTACCATGGTCAGAGGTAATAACAAATCAAAACCTATTCAACTAAATGAAAAAGTCATGTGACATGGGAAGATGTTAGTGATGTCATGCCTAAGGTCTCTGCGTCAGATTGAAAAGGGTAGGCAGCCACGAGGAGAGAGCACGGCCACGTCTACAGGAGAAACTGTCTCGCAGAGCTCTGCTACTTGAGGGTCTGAGGAAGTGCGGACCCTGGCTGACACAGCCACGGAGATGCAAATACACTGAGGAAAACCATACTCCCAGCAGTAGTGTTTTCTTCTCTTTTGGGTAAGTAGGGGGAGGGTATTGGAGGTGGAATAAGCCACACTTGCAAAAGCCCATAACTAATTAGACTTGTGAAGCTTTCCTAGTGCACACCTGCCCGTTGGCAAATCAGTGGAGAACTTACCTCAGGAAAAGGGTTGATGTGAGGGGACACCTGAAATCTCTGCAGTTAAAAAAATTGTGTCTTTAAAGGGAAAATGAAGATACAAAACACTTGAGGAGAGAAAAGGCAACAAAGAAATCAGAAGCAAGAATATCACAAATGTGAAAGGAAAGCAGAGAAAGACAAATTGAAAGTTGCATTATTATTTCATCTTTTGTTATTCAGTCCCCGCTTTAAAATGTAGGTATGAGGCTGTATGAAGCAACATAAAGTACTAATGCTGAGCCCAGAAGAAAAAAAACCCCAACAACTATATACACACAAATCTAAAAACAAGTTGGTAACATGTTAAAAGACAGACAGACACCCATTACGAAGAGCAATTTATAGTAATCCTATAAATAGCTGATTCTCCAGTTGGGAAGTGTTGGACAGGACTGAATTAATCCCAGATCTCCAGCTCATGTCATTCCTCTAGGAAAAAAAATTGGCTTTCAATTGCCAAAGTAATCTAATTTTGACACTATGGGTTCAACTCACTGATTATGCACTAAAAGTGTCTCCTTAAAGAACAGTTTCAAGCAAGTTATATTTTGAAATGGTAGCAGTTGAGCACTATGAAATCTGTGATTGTATGAACAGCAAGTTTCAGTCTCAGAATTGTAGGATTGAAGGTTGTACTATTTTTGCGATTGTTGTTTTTCTTTTTAGATAATTGCTTTGGACAACATGTAGCATTTAAGCATCACAACAGGAGCAATATTAGCATTATTTCCTCCAGGATATTAATTAAAAATTCATTATCTGTGAGGATTTTTAAAAGCAGTTAAGAGATCAGATATGCACAGAAAAACTGTTACAGGTCAAAGAGTCATGGCAACTGTGCTGACAGAAGATCATTTATCTTTAGTTCCATTTGAGGGAGTTAAGAGCTTATATAAAATTTAGGTTGCTAATGCAGGTTCTTTTAAAATTCCTGGCTTGCTCTTTTAGTGCCCATTTGGTATGTGCAGCTCTGTGTTCTGTCTCATTACAAGACACTGCATCTGGCTCAGTACATCCCTGAGTGACGTGCTGTTGTAAACCAGCTAAGTATGTCTAGGAAATAAATAGTCATTACATGCTCACTCTACTCTGATAGTTCATCTTCAACACGCCACTGTTGGTCACTCTTAGAGATAAGATACTGGGCAGGATGGAGTTTTATTCTGGCTCAGCGCAGCTCTGTCTATGCTTTTCCTGTAAGTAAGTACCTTGACACAGCTATTCAGTAAAAACAGGTATTTGCCTGAAGTGCTAGACTGAAGAACTTGTATTTTATTTGTAAAATGAAGGCATAGCTGCAGCCAAGACTGCTTGTGGCATTGGTAACAGAACTGTGCTCTCCTCTCCCTTCACTTTTCAATGGCTTATCTAGTTTTATCACTATTGGCCTTTCTAAATTCATGAATTAAGTAGAGGCAAGTGCTGCGTATGGGGAAAACAACGGTAGCTCAAGCTGGGTAACTATAGGGACAGCGGGGAGATCCTACCTGCTTCCCCCTGGAATCTTGGGGTGGTTTATAGTCATTTCCATACAAAAAAAATGAACAACTGTCTTGTGCCTGTTACTTTATAAAAAGTCCACAGGAAGACAATGTGGTATAGTTAATGTGCCATGGCTTCTGAATAAGTCAGTATTTCACTCCTCACCACTAATTTCCCACCCATGCTGATGGCTAAGGAGAATTGAAAGCAGAGTCATAATGGGCCTGCAAAAGCATGGTCATGATGACCAGTGCTCTGCTCAGGATAGAGCCTGTTGCAAACAAGGGTTGGAAAGTGATCTGGAGTCACATCCACTGCAGCTGAACTAGGATCACTACTCTGCTGTGGCCTTACCACATATGCAGGGGCTGAGTTGCTGATGCCCAGTCACAACTGTTGGAGAGTTTGATAGCTCACCTTTGGGGGAAAAAAACCTACTAATGCATAAACCATAGGACTAACATAATCTGAAAGATAAGGATGTTAAAGATGAGCTAGTGTTATTCCAAATAGCTAAAAGTAGATGTATTTATTCTTGAGTAGCATGTTCCAGAGGTGGCCAGCCTGAAACATGGCCAAAAAAAGTTAGCCTCTGCAAGAGGAATGAGAAAATTTGCTGCTAACTGGGCTTTCCTGCCTCATCTAACTGGGCTGTAGCAGCCCCTGGATGTAAGACAGGACAGGCAATAAGCTAAACAGGAGAGAAGCCAGAGGGCTAAAGCAAAGGTGAAATGGAAAGAAGGGCATGAGGCAAGGGCAACCGCCTCCCTTGGTCACTAAGCCCATCAGTCCCCACATCACTCCTGGAATTTGCCCATGCACAGAGGGACCCCTCCGTTCTGACCACCTGTCATTTCCCAACATGGATTTGGAATCATTTCCATACCATACAGGTCATTGCTGAAAGGTGGCCATCATCACCACTCAGGTCTGGAAATGACAGTATATAAAACTGTTCATTCTAAAGCCGAAGGCCTAAAACTGTGGGAAACTTGGAACAGATACAAAGTCAGACCAACAAAGCATAAAACCTGAGCTGAAGACGAATTTCGCTCAAGATGGATTCAGACTCTTCACTCTGTGCTTTTCTGTACCACATCTCAGTAGTGTCCATCCTTGAATGACGCAGAGGACAGGAAGTCTTGTGTGGTCAAAGCAAACCCTCTCCTGCCAGCCCACATCTTCAGACTGTACATGCAGCTGATCGCTAAGCATGAAGCTTGTACCAGAGCACCTCTTCCCTCAGAAAAGAAGCAGGCAGAATCTACGACTGACATCTTGCCATACAACTTGATTAGACATGAAGGCAGCATGTAATTTGCCACTTTTTGTTGGCAGTACAACAACATTCAGGAGTGGGACAAGGACAAAATGCTTCCAAGACTGTTCAAGCTTAATCCAAAGTATTTACTTTTTCAGTCTCCTTATTTTGCAAGCTTAACCAGTAAACATCAGTTTAGACCCGAAGCAACAGAAGAAAGCCTTAGAAATGAGCTGTCTTCAAAACAACTATGTTTACCAGCAGGTCTGTATGCTTGGAAGGTGAGAAGAAATGATGGCATGTGAAGCCAAGTCATGATTTTCATTCTCTCAAATGGTAGAGCTATTCTACCCTCCTGTGTAAAGAGCACTGTAAGGTCGTGTTTGTATTAGGTTCCCCTTCACTCTGCCCCTCCCTTGCATTAATTTGTTTCTACCTCAGAGGAGTGCGCCAAATGCTAGACAGTTACCCGAGAACCTCAGCTTAATGCTTACCAACAGAGCACAGGAAATTACTTCTGAGTATCAAAGTACTTACAAAAATGAAGTTCATCCCAAGTAAAGTCCATTGAAAGATAAAGACAGTCCGTTTCTCATCACCCCATGCAGCTCACCCTTTCTTGAAAAAACCACCTGCCCCTTCCACGCTGGGAGCTCTGAGGAAAGAGACACCATGCGGCAAGCAGTCATTTCCTTCACTATTCAAAGGGATACTATCACCTGCACCAACTATTTTTTTTTAATAGTAAATTTGTTTTCCTCTTCATTGCTTGTTTTCAAAGCACATGCTCAGAGGAGCCTGGATTTTTTTTTCCCCCATCCTTCCTACCGCTTCCAATTTGAGCAGTAGCTTTGTTTTCATGTTTTTCCACAAGGTCTGCTGATAAAACAGATGCAAATGTGGCTGCTATATATTTACTTCTCTTACAGTGTGTGAGCATCATTAGTAAGTCATCAGGACTGTAAAAAGCTCTCAGGCAGCTATAGCAGCCTTTGCAAGCTGGTTGCTGCTGGCACAGCATGCATTTTTGGTTTCTTCAGTCAGAAGCGCAACCTGTGTTGGTCATTATTTCCATCCAAATGCTGTGGTTGGATGGTAGGTCCATTTCTTTTCACCTGAGCAGATTGAGAAGGAGTCCTTCATCAAGTATTGTATTCTGAATCAGAGCAGCAATGGCATTGTTCTCCACTGCTAAGCTGGTTCAGTGGAACACATTTGATGGCCAGAGATAGAAATGCTACTGTCTTTAACAATCTGGGGATCCGGCAGTAGAAGGAGGAAGCAGAACATTGCTGATGTTGAAACATCACCCATCTGAAGGAACTTAAATGGAGGAAGTAAGTGAAATAGGAAACAGTCCTTCCAGACACACACATTCCCTGATCTTTGGAAGACCTGTTTCTGTTATACTGGAGTAATGTTCAGGTCATCTGACAAAGACAGACCAGAGTCCCTCTCTCTTGATGTTTTCTCTGTTTTATAAAAAGGCTTTTCATCTCTGTGCAGACTGGAGCTCCTTAGCACAGCTGCTCTGACCTCTGCCAAAGCTGATGGCTGGTGTTCAGTGCTATAGCACAGGTCATCATAAGCATAATTTACATTGCCGCAGGGGAAAGTCTGGAGTTTCACCAGTTCAATCCCACCAATATCCAGGTGAGGGCAGTTGCTTTGAAATGCTGGAGATGCCCGAGAGCTACAAGAACTGCAATTCCCATCAAAGCCTGAATCTTCCCGCTCTGGAGTTGCTTTGAGCTTGGAGCTGGGGCTGAAGTGACAGATGTTCTCTAGCACCCACGATCCATAGGTCGGGTTCCAAAGATTTTTCATTTTGTTTTTAAGTCTGTGGGTTGGTGGATTGCTGAGTTCCAACTTCTGGTTCGACATCTGCTGGAACCAGGACCCGCTGTTGAAATCGCTGAGGCATGGCAGGCTGGGCCCTTGAGCAGTCCAGTTGCTCAGGTTCTCCACCAGTAGCTCTTGTGGACATTGTACAAGTTTGTACCCAGCAGAGTGGGAGTCCAGCGTTTTAGGCGTTGTTTGTGGTGTGAGAGAAGGGCTTACCAACAGGGGCACTATCCCACTGGAAATGTTTGGGCGCATGACCGTACTCCCTTCATCCTCTGGTGCGGGGCCACACTCCATGGGCAGCTCAGTGTTGATCACATCAGGGTCCTGAAAAAGAGTGACAAGAAGCTGTTACACCCTGAATACCTCCAGGGTGACTGTCACACCTGCATTTTTAAGAGAAATAGCTATGAGAGCAAAAAAGCTTTTGGCAGAGGCTGACATCAGGTTTGGGCAATATTCCTGCACGTCATATGAGGTGCTACGTGCCATTCAGATATCGCATGCTGTTAGGACTTGCAAAAATGCTCTCTCATTTACGTGCTTCCTTTGAGCAGAGGCTGTGCTTTATTGAAATCAGTGGCTAAGCTGGGGGTCACTAGTATATAATTTCTTCCTCAGGAGATGGGATCCAGGCCTGTAGCTGTAAAATGATACCAGATGGTCAACTCACCATGCCATCTCATTCCTCCCTCCACTCCATATCAATTCAGCTGTGGCTTTCAAGCAGTATTAGGCAAGGTCAGAATATGGACCTTGAAAGAGATTCTAAATACCTTTCCATCACAAAATGAAGGATGTTTTGCTATTGAACAAGCTGAGAGCTGAAAGCATCCACTTGCACAGAAACAGTATAATCTCATTTTGGTTGGGCTGAAGATGGGAGAGTGAGGATGGATACTGGAAAACCCAAATGAAAAGAGCAGTTGAGCCAACAGCACCACCACAATTGGGAAAGTAATTACATCAGTCTGTCAGGACTGGGGCACTAAAGCTAATGCCTTTGGATAGTTGGCATTCCATGGATTATCATCCACCTGGATACCAAAGACCAATACCTGTGTGCAATACTTGATTCTTTCCAGGATGGTGGAGAAGTTTGGCCGATACTCTGGGCTGTGCTGCCAGCACTGTGTCATGATCCGGTACCTTAAAATAAGTAAAAAAAAAAAAAAAGTAAGTATTGATCAAGAAAGATAATTATGTAAAATGTGTTTCAGTATGAGGTGATCATGGGTCCAGAGGAACTGCACTTGGTACATGGCCCAAAGGAGGAGAGCAAAAGTGGACATGTCATTTCTGCATCCTTGGATCCTGAGCCATTGGGGACCACTATTTAAAGCAACTCCTATAGTGCTCTGAGCTGTACACAAAAGACAGTGGCTCAAGAGACGTTCAATAATACCCACCTAACACTGGGGGCAATCACCATTCCCTGACTCAAGGTGCCTAGTTGCTTTTGTCTAACCTGTTTGATACCCACTATCCCCTGGCTTGTGGGTGTAAGGAAATACTTACACTGGCCCTGGACAGTTTTTTGGTGGATCCATTCTTCCTCCACTGGTGACAAATTCCAGCACTTCCTGATTGGTTTTGCAAGGGTAGGGCATGTAGCCTAGAGAGAAAATCTCCCAAAGCAACACACCAAAGGACCTGTGTCAGAAACCAGCCAACAATACCAATTAGGTTTCATTTGTGCTCCACAAACCTGGCATGAAGCTGTGTAGGTAATACCGCAGCAACAACCTTTTGAAGCTGTAGGCCAACCACAGTAATGTGGAATTAGCATGATTATGAGTCAACTTTAGTATTATAAAAAAAAAGAATCAATCAATCAAAACCTCTGCTCAAGCTCCAAAAGTAGCTTTGCAGAGGTTTCAAAATATTTGAATAACTCTGAAGTTGTTCTTTCTGCTGCATTTGTTATTTCTAGAGCAGGAAATGCCAGAGCACCCTTTGCTATGTATGGTCTAACTGAAAAGAACTGTTATATCTGGCATGGAGTTTCCTACCTTACTTGGGAAGACTTGAGATGTTTGAGTCAGTGTTTGGGAACAAGGTGCTCAAGAATAAAACCACATAAGAGACATCCAGTGAAACTGAAAGGCAGCAGCATTTATTTTTTGTCATGATACGGTTGCTCTCCTTTTTTACATACATGGGCCAGTTAGGCAGTGCCACTGAAAATAATGTATGACTTAGACCCAGGGGAGTCAACAGGGCTCTGCTAGGACTTCAGCAGGGTCAGAATTTTAAGAGTCACTATTTGCTGCAGAGGTGGCAGAAATTTCCAGTGCACCATGTTACTTATAATAGCCTATTACAGGAACCGTAGCGCTTTCCTTCAAAATATTTAGCCCTGGCTGTGCACAGTTAGGCGCTGATAAGCAATCCCTTGTCTTCCGGCATCACTAACAACTTCAGGAAACTGGGTCAGTGTGGCATTTAAGGGAATGTGTCAGTACAGTATATTGAAGAATCTACTGTACAGGGAGAGAGGCGTTCTTAAGCAACTGGAAAGCTTCCATTCCCCAGCACCTGTGCATGAATGTGTGACTGCTGAGGGGGTGCTTATTTTAAAGAAAGATCAAGTTACATGAGGAATCAATACATAAATATTGTTTCCTCAGCAACCAGCAAGGACTTCTGATTAAATCTGCTGTCATTTTATATACAAGAGAAAAAAATTATTCAAAAGAGTAACCCTGGGTGGTACAGAGCAAGTCATTTACAAGATACATAAGCAGGCCTCGTTCACGGACAGAAACTGAGTGGCAGATACTGAGGGAAGTGTCTGATGGTATTTGTCTGGATTTTTAACTGAGGCTTATTGGGAATCTAAACAGCTTTCTTTTTTCACTTCTTGATTGCCTTTATATGATACTCTACATTTATGTATAGAGAATTTTTATTATCTCCATTTACATTAGATTTTTTAATTCCTATTCAGAATTCTTTAGCCGTGCTTCTACCTGAATGCAGAGGGAAGACTTCTAATATTTTTCTGGGAAATTCTGACATTTTTTAAGGTTCCTGCTGAGCAGACATTTTTTTCTTGAGCAGTACATTTCTTGACCCTTATCACTGAGTAGCAGAAGTGATTAAAAGACAGTTGTTACCAGGTATCAGTCTTGGAGGTGAAAATGCCCTCTAGAAAAGCTTCTGGTGGCATCCACTTGACAGGAAGCATGGCTCTTCCTCCCTTGCGGTAGTAACTTGCTCTGGGAAAGATAAAATGCATGGAGAATGTCACACAGTCTGAAAGGGCTCAGATATATGAAAGATCTTATCACCACAGCAACAGCAGCTGAGGACTGCATGCAGCAATGGGGCCAAGTGAGAAAAAGGAAAAGACACCAACACAAACAGTGAGTGCACTGAACCAGTATTTATACGCTCTTTGCAACTGGGATGGAAACTGAGGATGTTGTAGGTGCACAGCTGAAGACATCAAATTTGCCAATGCTTTGCACAGGGTGCTGATGCANAATAAATTTGCCTATGCTTGGTTTAGTGTCCACATGTGTTTGCAGTGTCCCCTGGGGCCCAGTCTGGAATAAACACAGTTGAACTGTATTAGCTAGTAGGCATAGATGTGTTAATTTACAGTCTGTTAAGTCCAGTTAGTTAACTGGTAATCAAATTCAGACACATAAGGGACAGTTCCACTGCTTCAGATTCCATGAGACAGTTCAAACCGGTCAAAATGATACAGATTACAGAGTTATTCACAGGACTGAAATGGCCGTTCACTTA
>VYZW01052365.1:21553-46799 GCA_013401315.1 Balaeniceps rex
AAAAAGAGACGCTTTACCACAGGACCCCGGGACTGGTACTAGCCCTTCACCATCTGCACTTCCCTAACTAAGAACAATAAAGAAGTCTTTCTCCAGGAGCCCTGCTTATCATCATCCCATCATTTATTTCCCCATAGCGAAATTTCCTTGGTGTTTCTCCAGGAACTTCTGTATTGCTCTCGGGAAGGGTGGGGAGAAATTACTACACTGCTGATCAAAAGCCCGAGAGATATCAAATAAATTGTTCTTTTTAAGGCTGCTTTTGTTTCTGAATGCTGTTATTGCTGTAATTTCTCATGCTCAAACCACGTAACATACACTACCACCGTTGAGCACTAATTTTATTGGCTAGACAAATTATTGTACAAAGCTCTTGGACATCTGCCAGGGAGAATGACTGTACTTATAAAGTAAGCATTTCTGGAGAGGAAATGAAGAGCAAGGAGGAGAAATAGAACCACAGACTTTCAGACCTTATCTCTGCTCTGGGATCCCTCTGTCAGAAGACTGTGATGGACATGCATTTTCTCTGCAGCCAGGAAAACTTGTTGTGAAATACATTAATAATGGGGCTAGTTCTGTTTTCAGAAAAGGTGTACAGGGGCTTTTTTTTGAGTACTAAGGGGACTTCCAACTATTGTATTTGCTATCTGCTAACATACCAGCTAACATAGCAGCTGGTTTGTTTTCATATGGTATTTAAAAAATAACTGTTCTTTACATTGCAACTATACATAATATTCAAATAAGAGTATTTATTATTCTCTGCTGCCCACAGTCTTTATCTACTCACAGAAATTGTACCACTTTCACTATAAATGCCAAAAATAAAGATACACAAACTCTTCCATCTGGGTGCCGTTAAACCACTGTAAGCACATTTAATTAGTATATTTACTCCTGTATGAGGAAGAGATTAAGCTCAAACTTTTAACAACATGTTAATACCAGCATAGGAGTATACACACATGAAGCTATATTGTCATAAGTATTCGGGGTGTATGTGTGTGTGGAGGAGAAGCTCTGCAACTGCATCTTGTGGTGTAGGAGTAGATGAGGCACCAATCAGCCTCCTCCTCCCCTGTAGGCAGCCAGGATAGGCACCTCAAAACAAGAAGAAATAATGTAGAATCAGGCCTAACTCTTTTTTTTTTGAAGTCTCCACTCAAGCAGAGATAAATACTTATTTAACAGAGGTGCCCAGGATCACACTGTTAAGAAGCGAGAACACATATCTGGAATCAGCTATTCATTGTAAGAACACTGAAACGTATTAATTCCAAATATTCACTGTACTTGGTTGGCATCAATGTAGTATTAGAAATCAGAGATAATTTGCAAAAACCCTCATGACGGCTTTTTATAAAGGTGGGGGTTTTTAAACAAAAATATTTGACTTGATAATTTCATTTGCATTGATTTAAATCCCTGTCACAGTGCTACATGCAGGCTCAGCTCTTCAACTAGTATAAATTTGTGCATCTCCATATGGTGCTGATGCACACCTGCTGAGGACCTAGTGCTCCAAATTCCCACTGCTGCATATCAGTGTTGTAACTTCAGCTCCTCACACACCATCACAGTGCACAGAAAACAAGGCAGACATTGAGGAAAGAAAGCCTCTTAATTTGCAGTCCAGTTGACAGAGAACTCCGGAATGGCAGGACAGGATTTTACTCTTACCTCCTCAATTACTAATAGACTGGAGTTCTGGCACCGCTTTAATTTTCTCTCACTGACATCTGCTTACATCAAGCAAACAGATGCATGTATCCAGAATTTTGTAGGAGCTGGGACAAATACACAGCCCTGCTTGACTTCAGTGCCTTTATCCAATTCATAGAAATAATAAAAACAGTCATACTAAAATCAACCACAAGCCTAGTAGGGAAGTTCTCTCACCACCCTGGGTCGATTCTGCCGAAGAAAGCTCTTCATATCTCCTCCAGCCATGAGCTCAAGCAGAATGAAGCGAGGCAGCGTCTGTAGGCTAACACCGATGCACTGCACGATATTTTGGTGATTGAACTTACTGAAAGCCAAGATCCCAGCAACATGGAAGAGAAAGACAGCATTAGTACCGGGCCAACGTCCATCACACTCACTGTGCCTTGAGCTTTGACAATCTGGATTGAAGCAAATCCTGATGTTACCAAACAAATTCCTGCTTCAGCCATATGAAAATGCCTCTCCGATTACAACAGCCCCAAGACCAGGGTTATGCCTGGCTTTGCCCATGAAAAGCTTTCAATAGAAGGTATGAAAAGCTGAAAGTATAGCAGGGCCTTCTGTCTGTGAAGAGAGAATTTAATGGACACGCTGACTGAAAGATGGGGGTGACGTGAGAGGGAAAAGAAAGCTAAGCTCTTCAAATATGCACCTATTGTTGGCATTTGCGAAACAAAATCCTGACCGGGGGGGATTTTAATTCAGCATTGGTTATTTTCAATATACTGCTGTCTAGTTTGGTGGACTCAGTTCAGTATCTAGTCTTCTGAAGAGGGGCTCCGCTAATACCTACTGCAGCAGTTGCTTATGTGATGGCTTTCCGCCTCTTACAAAAGAAAGCTGAGACTGTCAAACAGCTCAGTAAGACTCAGTCATTAGAAAGCAGCATCTTCCCTTGGATAGTGATTCCCTGGATAATACAGGAACTAAAAATGAAAAGGAAGTTGAGGAAGAGAAAGGGTCGTGTGCTACTAAGTGAATCAAAGCACTCTGTAATCGACTGAAATTGCTCTTTAAAAAAACCATACATCAGTGTTACCTCCTGTTCAGCTGCCAAAGCTCTTGCAGGCTTTAGGAAGCGGCACTATGTCATGAGATTCATGCTTTAATAGCAGAAAAACAGCACCTAGGTATGAGCTGGGCCAGACAATGAGAAGAGGAACTTCATGTTGCACAAATTAAAAATGTATAAATTCTGATCACTTACAATAAACCCTGACTATACTATTACTTTAAAGTCACCCTTGACTGTACTATTGTTTTAAGCTTATGGATTTGGGTTAATGAAGTAAATTCCAAGACTGGAATACTTAAAGTACAGGTGGTAATAGGAATGGCTGTCTGTTATCTTTTCCAGGCAGGTTTTATAGATCTCATAGTTCACTGTCAGAGGGTCGCGCAGACGAGACCTTATAAAGGTTCTGTCAACCTTGCAAAGACATCAAAGGCCAGAACACATCTAAGAGAAGTGGCCACACTGGGAGAAGGGCTGTGTTCCATCTGTGCAAGCTACACAGGCAGAGCCATATTCACTACGTTATCCCTACAGAGGTTTCAAGAGTGTCTCACTCAGCTATTTTTGTGCAAAGAAAGGGTAAAAGCCCAGGACCTTCACGGCAAAAAGCACTTACTTATGGCAAACAGTTCTACAGACAGGAAAAGAAAAAAGGCTGCACGTATGCTTAGCTATTGCCTGAAAGCCACAATGGCAAAAAGCTTTTCACACTTTCAGCTGCCAAACCTGCTCTTATAAAAACTCTTACTTTTATTTACAAGAGGTAATATAGTTTAAGCCCTAGCATCCAAGCCTAAAAACTCACCTCCTGGGCACAAAGCCTGTGTTGTACCACCTTGGTGCTGGTCTTGCAGAGGCTAAATGTCTGAGTCGCTGCATAGGAGGCTCTAATCTTTAGCTTTCCTATTGCTTTCCATTTCACCACTGAAAATTTGTTTTAACAAGGGCTTCGGGACATGATTTATATTTAGTAAAAGGGTAATAGGATTCTTTCAAAAGGAAAACACTTCAAACACAGAATATGTTTGTACAAAAATCTTATGCCTTTTTACTCCTCTGAACATGACCAGCAGAACCAACCAGCAGAATTTTTTGTTGAGATGTTGTACTGGTTTTGGGCAGAATAGAGTCAATTTTCTTCACAGTAGCTCATATGGTGCTATGTTTTTGATTTGTGAATCAAAACAGTGCTGATAACACATTGATATTTTAGCTATTGCTGAGCAGTGTTTACACAGCGTTAAGGCTTCTCACACCGCTCCACCAGCAAGTAGGCGGGGGGTGCACAAGAAGTTAGGAGGGGACACAGCTGGGACAGCTGATCCCAACTGACCACAGGGATATTCCATACCATATGATGTCATGCTCAGTGTATAAAGCTGGGGAAGAAGGAAGGGGGGGTCATTCGGAGTTATGGTGTTTGTCTTCCCAAGTAACCTTTATGCGTAATGGAGCCCTGCTTTCCTGGAGATGGCTGAACACCTGCCTGCCGATGGGAAGGAGTGAATGACTTCTTTATGTTGCTTTGCTTACACACCCAGCTTTTGCTTTGCCTATTATTCTGTCTTTATCTCAACCCACAAGTTTTCTTAATCTTGCTCTTCCGATTCTCTTCCCCATCCCACTGCTGTGTGGGGCTGAGCTGACTACTGGCATTAAACGACAAGAGATGTGCAACAAATGAATCTCAGTTACTTTGTTTGAGATGAACAAGTAGCTGAAAACAGTAATTCATATGCTACTAAAATGACATCTGGTGAAAAATAAGGCTGGATTTCTTTTCTGAACCCGAGCAAGTGGATCAATAATTCTTATTACCTGCATTACTCCTTTTCCCTCTGCCCACCATCAGTATAAAAACCTTAAACTATACCTGATAATCAACGCTTCCATCAGGAAATCCATCTCATCCTGCTCAGAGCAGACTTCTGGCAGGGTCTGTTGAGAGGTAAAGACAGTGAGGACCATCCCACCAAAGAACTGAGAACGTTTAGGTGACCACCAAAGGAAAAAGAAAAAAGAAAGAAAAGAACAGGCATGTAACACGTGAATGACTTTAGGAACCTACGAGGAGGGCCTCATCTTGTCAGTGCCCAGTTTATTGGACTGCACGTGACCCATTTGGTAGTCAAAGTTAGAACAGGAAACTGGTGACCTAGTTGGAGATTTTTTGTGTGCATTTAACTATATTCAGTGTTCTGGAGCAAAATAGCTCCGGGTACACATCAAGAAAGGCATTAGCTGGGGAATTACAGATCCAGTAAGCACTTTAAAACAACGGGCGTTAATTTATTCTCCACTTTCTATATGTCCACATTGCAGCACATGCTTCCATGTCCTATGACACGTACAGTCACATGGTTTAAATACTTGTGTCACGTGGCCTTACAGCCTTCTCTCCTGCCAGCAGATTTGGTCAGCATATGCCACTGATGAACATGAACTGAGAGCGCAGGCAGCAGTAGAAGCAGCGCCTGCTACTGTGCCCACTGTTTTAACATTACGGGACGGTTTGGCCACAGCTGTGTGTAGTGCCCGCTGCCAAACTGCACGCAGAGAGGCGGGACGTTTGCTGCTCAGCGTGGTGATGCTGGCATGGAAACAGTTCTTGTCATCAGCAGTATGGGATACAGAAGACAAGGTTGCATTTTGCTATTTCAAGTAAGTGATTGCTTCACACATGACAGTGCAGATGATCTACTAAATTAGTGGAATACCCACAAACAATATGTGGAGTATGTTGCAGATTTTTTTTTTAATTTATTCCCAGTCTGCACCTGCTTCTTCTGCAAAGTCAGATCAGGACTGATACACTCCATCACGAAGCAAGGTGAGCACAGCCGCAGCTTGGGCCCCATGGACACTCTACCGGTTCCAGACGGGGAGAAGAGCAACCTTTTGACGATGTCAGGGTGGTCATTTTACAGGAAACTGGGTGAACAAGTGGGCAGGTGGGCAGACAGGGCCCTAACAAGTAGCCATCATTGCTGAGACTTGCAAAACTGGTGACATCCTCACTAGATTATCACAACTGAACAACACGCCGAGCTACTTCTGTTTGCCACTGTGCTGTGGTGCTTCCTTCAGTCTGGACTGTGAAACTGGGTTACAACAGAATAGAATAGTATCATTAAGGTTGGAAAAGACCTCTAAGATCATCTAGTCCAACCGTCAACCCAACACCACCATGCCTACTAAACCATGTCCCAAAGTGCCACGTCTACACGTTTTTTGAACACCTCCAGGGATGGTGACTCCGCCACCTCTCTGGGCAGCCTGTTCCAAGGTTTGACCACTCTTTCAGTAAAGAAATTTTTCCTAATAATAAAGGGTTGGGTCGTTACAACTGCTTTCTAGTGTCTGCTCTGGGTTTTCATGCACATTCTTTCAGTGGCACAGTGAAGTTCATAACAAAATGCCATAATGCATGATCCTTTCACTTTTTTTTTTTTTTAAAGAGGGTTTTGAAAGACAGGACGAATAACAATAGAACTTCTTTTTATTAATGAAATCTATGTTTTGGGCTGAACTCATAGAAGTAGATTTGGTTCTCTGAGTCACAAGCTTATAAAAGAACAAAAGCAGGCTACGAGCATCCTTAACTTCAGGGCTGAGTAACTGATAAATCCTGAGGGAACAGCAGTAATTTCACAGAAAACCAGCCTGTTATCTCTTGCCATTAATGACATGGAAATTAGCATGATATCACAATATATATTCACAGCAGCATATTTAACAGTGCAATACTGAGACTACCTGAAAGTTTCACATTTGGTAGAGAAACAGTACTCTCAGTATAAAGGAAATGTAATTGAGAAACAATACAAATTTTTACATATGGTAACGTCATGTGAAAAACTTAGGAGAAAGCACTCAAAACCACTGAAATGCAGACGTAATAATACCTAAGCATTACTATAAACGTTTACTGTTTGTTGTCACATAAATGCTTCATACTAATATTTGCCAGGGCTTTCTTTTCTTTCAAGATTTAGAAATCTCCTTCTAGTCTGCAATGCCCCCCAAATGTCTGTTTGTTGCTATTTTTTTCCCCTTAAGTTTCTTTTTTTCTTGGCTACTCAGATCTATAAAAATCATTGTGGCAGATTCTCTGCTGGGGTGAACTGATGGTTCCGTGTTGATTCCAAGGGAGCTATATTTATTTATGTTGATAGAGAATTTGTTATTTTATTTTAACTAATCGTATTATGCAGTCTCCAGGTGACTAATTCACACAATTTCCCATCTGAGGACACGGATTCTATCTCTCCTGAGCAACGGGAATGGAGCTTACAAAAAGAGATTTCCCTTTTTAGATTCTCCTCCTAGTTAGATCACAACTTACAGCCATTAGGCATGCAGCAAAAAAGACAGCTGCTTTACTTTTGACCTGCTGGTAGTGGCATACAGCTTAAAAATCAAAGTTCGTAATTCCCGGATGCAGCAATGTGTGGAAACCTGTATCACACACATGCACATGTCATTATGTATGTGATGAAGGTGAATCTCCAACTGGAATAGTAGTAAGATAATATGGCTCTTATGTGTAATTATTGTATAAGAAATTTGTGGGTACTGACCTTGATAGCCACTTGAAGAGGGTTGGGATCCCCTGCAATGCCTACCACGGTTCCTTCATAAACCTCACCAAATGCACCATGTCCTAGTGCCCTGGAAGAAAAAAAAAGAGAGAACAGATGTTACTATACCCCTGCATCCAGCATTGGCTGAGCGTTTCTCTTCATCCAGTCCAAGAACAGGAATAGAACCTACTGTAAGAGATGGAATCAACAACAGTTTTGTTTTCATCTCAAAGCCTCTGAAAATAACTTCTCAGTATTGTCACTGTCACTAAAGCAGGGAGGTTGGATCCTTAATGGTTCTGAACAAATAAAGCAGCCTGCTCAATCCTAGTGCCCTATCACCACGTATGGCAGCAAGGCAAGAAAGAACTGGAGAACAAAATAAGGTAGCTGCAAGCTGATGTCTTCAGGAGATGGTATAAGACAGCACATAAGGATAATGAAGTTTTTCCTTCTAAAGTTTACATAGCTTTGATCAATATCATCTGGATGGTACAGAGCTGAAGAGCAACCTAGCATGTATTTCCTTGTGACAGGAAATTTCCTTGTGACAGGAAATGCTGAAAAAGAAATACTGCTACAGATTTGGAAGGGAGTTAACTGCCAAGCGGCAAGTGTAATCCAGGACTTCATATAAAAACACAGAGGTGAAATACCCTATGCTTTGTGTGGCAACATGGAACAGGAGACTCATGAACTTATACTTCTGCTTGAGAACTTTATGGAATCAAAATATCTTTCAGAACATAGTAAGTGTCACATCTGTCACATTTTGGCTGGCTTGGACTAGGTGCTTTCCAGTTAGTCAGATAGACGGCCCTTGTTTTCTTGTCCTGGATACTTCATGATGAGTAAAACGAGCATGTGAGCCCTACCTCTGCCTTTGCTTCAGGCTGCCTTTCCTGTCCTGTGTCAGAAAGCAACCCCTGCTGAAAGCCTTACCGAAGCAGAGAGATGTTCTTCCGTGGGATCTCCTTCAGCTCGCTCAGAGTGGCGGCCTTCCCTGCAAAGCAGTAGTTGGGGTTGTAATCTGTCATGATGGCTGATGTGCGGATTTTGCTCAGTTTATATTCTGGGCTCTGCAGTCCTGCTCTGGCTCCTTCCAGCTGCTGCTTCTTAAGGTGATAAACTGGGAGTGGGGAGACAAATAAAAATGCACAAACAAGATCAACACCGGGAGAGAAAAGCCAATGCTGGCCACACAGAACAGAAAGAAACCAACTCCGTAATTATAAATGCTCAAGCAGCATCTTTAGCTCACCTGTATCACACTTTTCTCCATGCTCTGTAGTGATTTAATACTGGATATGCAAACAGTCTTATTCCTACAGAGTCCTAATCACCTGGGAGCAACTTGGCTTTCCTCTGCTTCTTTGTACATTGGCTGAGGAAAGGCTGCTCCACAAGACACCTGGCTGGCATCGAGTCCCAAAAAGCATACCATCTCCCTGAATTAATTATTCATTTAATTACAGACTGTGACTTCAGCCTATATAGCAGTGGCTGCTAAAGGAATGCCTGCAAAGAGGGCTTTCCAACCTCTTTTCTCTGTAGCAAATACCAGAACAGAGCAGTTCTTGCCCTTTGGGATTATGCTTGTGCCTAACTGTGGGGTGGTGATGTTTCCTATGACTTCTTTCTCCCTGTCCCTCTCATCCATTTGGGAGACCACACCACTCTGGCTCCAAGTATTAAAAGTAGTAGCATGAGGCTGGATGGTCTCCTTTTGTCTAATTTCACTGGGAAAAGCCAAGTCAAAGGGTGATAAGGAGTAAGTGTTTCTTACTGATAGATAGGCTGCCACAAGTGAGGATCATTCCAAGCACCACAATCACAGCCACCACAGCTAGGAGGAGTGGGAGAGGAAGGTGTCCCTCTGGGATAGGACTCTGGGGCACTGGAAAAAGAAAAAATAGAGGTGCATTAATCAGAAAACAATCAGAGGTGCTGTAAAGCATCCCTCTCAAGGTTGCTCCTATTTCAGAAAACAATACAGAGATCATGGCCAGACCACCTTATAAAAATTACAGCAAATCCCTCTATAGCCCCAGAGGTTGAAAAAAGACCTCAATTTTAAAATACCTACCATTTTAAAAACATTGTGAAGATAGAAAACTAACTGATAAAACACAGACTGCTTATCCATTCTTCAGGTTTTTATTAATGGGTAACACCACTGCTCCCAAGTTGAAACTCTACGGTCTTGATGCTTTGGAGTTGCAAGAGACTGTGTCAGGAAATAACAGTGAATACCAGGCATCAGCTGAACAGGCACAGTGGGAAACTGCTGTGGAAGGAAGTAATTTGTGGCTCAAATAACCCAGCAGTAGGTGGTATGTTATACCAGAGAGATATTTACACTTAAATATCTGACACACTGTGCCCATTCAGGAAATTTACACTGTGTCTCTTTACAGATATTTTACCTTCTACATAATCTAAACCTGCATTTTGGAGATGTTGATAGAGATGCAGCTCAGTGTGTAAGGAAAGGACATCAGGAATTTTCAGTCATATGTTCGACTGACATCTCTCATAACACTGTGTTCACTGCAGCCACCAGCTATAACTTGGGGATTTGACCATCAAAAAATCCAGGAGGAGAGATGATACAAAGAATACAGACATTATCCAATGAGGATAAAAGTCCACATCTTACCAGTGCAGGTGACGTTGTCGTTGGCTAGCACAGCCCCCATCTCACATTGGCAGACCGGCAGGTTGGTGTCAGGGTCCCGCTTGCAGTTGTCTGAGTGGCAGTGGCTGCAGTTAAGATAGATCTGAACCTCCACCTCACCGTGACTCTCCATGGCTGAATGAGGAACCAGACACAACAGGCAGGTTTAGTTTAGCTTTTCCAATCTTGTTCTGATAAGGAAAAAAAATAGACCAGACACCTACAACTTCTCTCCTCTGCAGCGGAACAGATAGTCCAACACAGTGTGGACACGTCAGAAACCTTAGGGGGGCCAGGAGGAAAGAAGAAATTGGGTCCCTCAAGCAAACAGAGACGTCTTGAAGTGAATTGACCTAGAAACGTCTGGGACTGAGGACGTGCAGTTGAACTTGATGACTGGTGTCCCTCCTAGCTTAGAGATTGAGAGGAAAAAGGTCCCAGAGCACTATAGATGTATTTAAAGAAATGACCACAGCTTAAGATCTGGCCTGCAGAGTGAAATATGCCTGAATGAAATCCATAAAAAGCAAACACAGGAGGAGAGGGAGCAGGAAAGAGGAAATAGAGAGGAAGAAGGAAAAAGGAGGAAGAAAAGAACTGAGAGGAATAAGAAGTAGTATATTGTACCTGCCAGGGGATGCAAGAAGATCTCTCCAATGGGGTTCACAAAAGAGATGCCATCCTGCCCACCAGCTGTGATATCATCACTATCAGAGGCATGACCCCCTGGGGAAAGAAGAGTATGGCTGGCTGATCAGTGCTGTGTGCTGCAAAGATGTGATGCCTCTGAAGGGCTGCATTCGTTCCCAGCTCTTATCACCTGGGGTCACTCTGCAGCCTTCCAGGGATATATTAATATGCATAGTGTCCTTGATGGATAAATGCTCACTGACCCAGCCAAGCCAGTACCAAGGCTAGTGAAGTGACTTATTCCAGTGTAGGTTTCTCAGTTCAGCAAGGTAAAAATATATTTGCTTTAAACAGAAAAAAGAAATGGAACATTTTCCCTAGGCAACTTGGGGACAAATGAAGGGGTGATTCAGCACAGCAAATACATTCAGCACTTCCAAATACTAAATCATGTAGGAACACTTCTATAACCTTGATTTCCCCAATTAAAGGGAGATGGTGGAGAGTGGGGCAGGTTTGATACCGTTCAGCTTGAAGTATCTGTGAATCACCTTCTGCAGTAGTGCACCTCTGCACTGAGAGCTCTAGCCCTTAACTGCAGGTGCTCTGAAGGTACAAAATTAGACAGCATGACTATTCCTCTGACAGACCTACCTCTGTAGCCTCCACCTCCTCCACCAGAAGTACAAGCTCCTCCTCCCCCACCGAAGCCACCAGAGGTGGACCACTGGAGCTTGGCTAGTGCTTGGGGACAAGCTTGACCCCCTTCTCCACCTTCCAGAAGGGACTTCCCAGCCTGAGGAAGCAGAGTCTCATCTTGCCAGCCACCACCTCCACCTTCACAGTCAGAGAGTGAGAGAACAAAACAAGAACAGGTGAGGAAAGCACAAGCAGAGGAAAGTAGGAGAGATACTGTAAAGAGACAGAGATTGGCCCTTATTGATTTCTTAAGTGCCTGCATTCAAGTTAACTCAAGGGTAAGAGAGTATACAGACAAGCTCCTTGTCGCCAAGGGTAATAACAAAGTGGAAACCTAATGCACAACCTGTGGTTTGTGCTGCATAACCAGCACCTTAGCACCAATTTCTAGTGGCATTAGGGAAATAAGGAGCCCATCACTCCCCTTCGGGATAACTGGTTAGGGCTTTCAGCCATGTGAGATGCTGAGCTCCCTGGGTAAATAAAAAATAAACTGGATTTCCTCATCTCCCTCTAGCAGCCCCTCTATAAGGCTATTACAGCAGGAGATGGAGAACCACTGGAGTTTTTTGTCTCTTATGAATGGATTATAGCCGCAGATGTTACAAGATTATAAATAAGCTTCCATTTCTGGTATATTTCCCACAATATAATTCTTGTTTGTTAGAGTTTCAGGGGAGTAACAGGGAAAAAGTCTTCTCTTCAAAGGCCATTGTTACAGTGTGGAGGACTGGGCTCCATCCCCCCAATATCATTTTCATTGAGTCATTTCAAAAAGAGAGGAGCCCTCCTATGCAATAGCCTCTACTGGAGCACTCATCACCTGTCCTGTGCATTCTCTTTTTATCTGGTGACACACCATATAAGAAGACATTCTTTATACACTACCAGCATATTTCTAACAACTACTGCCACAGAAAAACTCCAAAAGACCAAAGAGAAGACCCTCACTTCATGCCTACAGGACAACTTGTGTATTCAGGCATCTGGTTCAGACCCTGTGTAGTTTTAGCATCTCACCTGCTGCCCCAGTCTTCCCACTGACTCCAGGTACTGCAGTGCTGTTCTCAAATTGCTCCAGGGGTATGTCATCCAGGGAGCTGTCCTGAGCCTTCAGGTAGGCTTTTCCTCCTCCGCCTGCTGCGATGAGCAAAGGTTCGAAAATCCCATCCTTCTGCTGGAAAACCCCCCATCAAACATCAGAAAAACTTCACATCCCTTGGACATGTGAAGTCACATAAACTCATCAAAAACCATGAAAGCATCCCAAAGAAGAGTGGCCCGAGGCCAGGGCAATGCTACTGATTGTTTCCTAACTGCACTACAAAAACGTTTTACACCATGTTTCTGTGTACAAAAATAATTGTTTAACCGAACACAAGGGGTTTTGTGTTTTTTTTTCTGGTAGGACTGCTGCCAGTATTACAGTGGGATCCTGGTGCGATTCCCAGACCTGAGCTGTCAAGAACTGAGGAACCAGTTCAGCTAGCTTAGTGACACTGACACGTATGATCAAGGATATGAAAAGAGATAAAGAATTTAAATTAAAGAGACAAAAAGACAGAGACAGAAGGATAGGGAGGGAGGGAGGGAGGGAGGGAGAGAGACACCTTTTTCATCACCTTTTTTTAAGAACTGAGTATCATACGCCATGACTGACCGTGAAAGCTAGCTGCTCTGCTGGACACTGCTCAGGCAGGATGCAAAGAGGAAATACTTACTCTAAAGATGTAGGTTGCTCCTCCTCCACCCCCACCTCCTCCAGCCCAGTCCTTCAGGTCCTTTTTTTTCTTGTAATCTTCTTCAATGAGAGATGACTCCCCTAAGCAGATCTTCTGCGTTTCAGGATTGCTCTGAAAGGAGACAAGAGATGCACTCAGATATCAGCAAGAGGCAATACCAAAGAATTCATGCTGAAAAAGGACAACTTTTGAGCCTAAGCGACAAAAGGACTTTCAAATCATTGGGACTAGCATTAGAAGACACATATATAAGCATTCATGTCACCAATTTCTGTTTGCCATGGGTGGTTTTTTTGTCATTACGTATGTCTGATACAGGGGCCACTGTAGTTAGTGGGAAGATTCCCACTGGTTTCGACAGGCTTTGGATTCCGACCTTAGTATTTAAACTTAGAGAGTATCTAACACAGTGCAGCCACAACGCTGCTGGATGCTTCCATAAATAATATTAAATTATCTGAAATCCTGGCAGACAGAAGGAAACCTAGGCTGTGGAAAAATAAGAGAGGGAGCACGCAACTCTCGCCTACTAGCTCCCTGCTTAAAATAAGCAGAAGAAAGCTGATGAAGAACTTATTTCAAACGCCAGGAGCTTAAAGCAAAGTTCCTGGGGGCTTCATATTTGTTTGTGCATTTTGGGATTGTTTTTCTTTTCAGAGTTCTTTATATTTGTTTTGAGATTCTTTCTAACTTGGTTTATTGGTTCTTCTCAGTCTTCTGACTGGATTTCATTGCTGGCTCCTGGGATTTCTGTATTTCATCACCAAACTCCAAGCCACCCACTGAATCTCACTGAATCCTATCTGCAAAGCGTCTGCCCACATGTGCTTGTGCAGTCCTCACCCCAGGGCAGGCATCCTCCCCCTGCTGCCCCACTAAGATGTACAGCAGCTCATCTTTCTCCAGCTGGAAGGTGGCTGAGATGAAGACCCCATGGGACCTCTTATTGTGGTTTTTGGCTCCCTTCCCTCCAGCTGCTCCGTAGGCAGAAATTCTGGAAGAAAAAGTAAGTAGTTAAAGAGGCAAATCTCACACTTCTCATCCCCAAACCAACTCCATCTGCAAGCTCTCCCCATCCTGCAATCCCAAACAGGCATTGCTCCAGAGCAGTCTCCCCTGCTGCAGCATCTCATGACTATCCTTTGTCTGAGACCCATGTAGCCGAGGCTGCTCAAGAGGACAGACCAACTCTACACCAGAGCACTGGAGACAGAGACTTCAGGAGCAAATAGCATGAGCTGGTGTAGCCAAATCTAGAAGACCAAGGCTTTGGGACTGAAATGATGGCAGCACTTCCACCTGACGGCATGCCCAAGTCACTCCTGTTCTGATCTCTTCTAAGTCACCACTCCACCCTTCCATGCTTCGCGGTAGCTCAGACAGATCCTTACAGCTAGTGCTCCTATTTCTGTCTTACTCCACTGCCCCCTCCACCCACTCAGCACAGCTGCTCCCACACTTACGCTTGCTGAAACTCCACAAACAAAAAGCAGTTAAACGTGGCTGCCTCTCCAGCACACACTGATACTCACCTGTATCGGTTTGTGGCTGGCACCCTCCAGACTTGCACTCCCCGGAGCCCGCCCTCTTTCTCCACAGTCACCGACACGTTGCTGTTCTTATAGGCACTGTCACACTGAGCTTGAGTTGGCCCATATGGACCACTGGCACCACATGTTGTGAACCACCAGAGAACAACAGATGTGTCCCCTGTGACCAAAACAGCAAGAGTTGGGGCAGATGTGAGCTTCCCTTTATTTCTCAGACATGTGCAATAACTCACGAAACTATATAACCAAAGGGCAAGTGTCATTGAAACAAACCACTGTTCCTGTTGATATCTTTCCTTAATGATCCTTCGATAACAAAATTCACATTGTTATTATTCACAAAGAACATTAATGATTTTTGTATAAAAAACAGATGATCAAGAGAAAGACCATGTTGCAGCAATATATGCTATCTACAGGGCTTTAAAACTCAATACATCTATTTGAACACATGCTTATTATTATAACCGTACAAAAAATGCATAAACTTGCATTTAAAATGTTGAGGACTTGAAAGCCAGTACATGCTAAAGTTAAATTCACGTGTTCAACTTTAATGCAGCTCCCTTGTAATACAATCCACTAAGATACCACCCTTAATTATACGATCACAGAGTACTTGCATTATTCCAACTCTATTCTAGTCATAACACAACTACTGCTCTGTATATAGTCACTGTTCGCTTTTTTCTCCCCTCTCACCTTATTTGCTGCACGCTATTTAATAAATCATGGGCTCCAGATAAACCCCATCAATTGGAAGGGGGGGGCAGACTTCTGAGAAGAGGTTTATCCAAGAATCTCACAGACATTATCAAATTTCTCTTCTCAGTGCCAGTATGAAGCGAGGAGATATTATTCAGCTTTCCAGATGAGAACTGAAGCATATACACAGAAATAAAGGTTGATAACATCTTCCATCTATGAAAGGTGGTGAAAGTTTTAAGTGACTTGCTTCAGGCTTGCACAAGAACCCTGTGGCAGCAGCAGCAGTCAGGAGGACAGCCTCTTGCTACTTTCACTAGCGGCCCTTTTCCTCCAAGAAAATTTTTTCCTGGCTCTCAGTAAGTGTTATGCTTTTGCTTCTACAGCAATGCAGCAGATAACCATCTCCTCCATTTCACAACCCTTGTCCAAGACCCAAACATATCCATCTTGTCCAGTGAATGAGGCCTAAGAATAAAACTATTCAATAAGATATCTAAAAACTGTATGATGCGGTGTACGCACAAGGGCCAGAGTCAGAAGTAGAACTGTTTAAGAGCTGAATGATTAAAATATCAGTAAAAATCACAAACCTTTAGAAGAAAAATTCTAATCTTGTTTAAAGGAAAAGGCAAGCAAAACTACCCCCAACAGATGTCATCCTGTGAACACGCAGATGGCTCATTGGGGTCAGAGTGTTAGCTACATTACAGAAATCTCTGCCCCTTGAGCTAACAGAACTGACAGCAGTACAGGTTGTCACATTTCAGGTGGACACAGTCTTCAGGAGGTGGTGCAGTCACACACAGGTATTTGTTGGCAGCAAAGCAGCCTCAAGCACAACCTCCCCTACTCAGGCCCTCCTTTAGACAGCTCTTCTCACCCACACAGTTGTTATCTGTCCTCCAGTGTGGCAGTCTCTACTGCTATCAGTAAACTCGCCCCCAGTGTCACCTGTTCTCCTAGTTTTTCATCCAGTTTTTCTCCTCAGTGGATTTCCAGATCCTCACTTACTTCCCCTTCCTGGATCTTCATAATTACACCCTCTATTCTCTACTCATTAGCTTCAGCTTCATTGCTCACCAAGTCCCAGTAAATCTTTCTACCGCCAGCTTTCTGTACTGGGCTACACCTTTCACTCCTGAGCTGGCTTTTGTACACTTCGAATTTGAGTCATGCAGCTTCTGCTTTTCTTTAAAGAGGTCCTGCTATTTAAGGACTGATGAGTTGGGCTCCATCAAACTGCTGTCCTATAGCCAAACAGAGACTACCTGACACGGTCTCCACATCTTTAGGATGGATTATACTTAGTTGCCCTGTTGCTACAGGGCAGGCAGATCACACACAGGAGATGGGAAGGGAGCCACCTTTTATAACCAAGAGACAGGTTTTCAGTACTGAATCATGTACCTGGAAGGGAGGGCTCTTCCAGGGGGTTCAGAAGATGCTCATCCAGGATACTAATCTCCCGTGGGTACTGGCGCTTCCCACCAAAATGATTTGGTTGTCTTCCTGTAACAGTTTGTAGAATGGATGAGAGAGTTGTGAGGATGGAAGAAAAGAGAGATGGAAAATTTAAAGATCACATGAATGAACCAAGTACAACCATTTGGTTAAAATAAGTAAATAATACCGTGGGCAGAAAAGGTGTTTTAAACAATCATATTTTTTATTATTGTTTTGGGCCCATGTCTTGGGTTAGCTACTTGTATCTGTGCTGAAACCAGTGAACACAAACTCTTCATGTTATCCCATGCAGGCTCACCTGCAGGATAAGCTCCTTGGCCAGCAAATTGCACTGGCTGTGATTACAAGAGACTTTAGGAAAAGCATAGTGTGGGAGAACAGGTACTGGGTATTGATGCTGTGCTGGTCAACGGGGCAGGTGACAATTCTGGACAGGCAAACGAGTGAAGGTGATAGCAAAAATTGTTATCTTTGGTTCTGAATGGCGTCATGGTAAGTAAACCAGCCTAACAGATAGCTCCCCTCTCAGCAACCAACTTTGAGCACCTCAGATCTTGCTTAGAGAATAAAATACTAAATAAAATTACACGTCTTACTAACATACACAGTTAAGAAACAGCAGCATACCCTTGACACAAGCCATAAATCTTTGGACAAACCTGTTTGAAAAACACAGAGCAAAACACTACATTTCTGACCAGTGAAACAGGCCTTTAAAAATCAGCCCCTTCTCAGAGAGGGGGGACTTCAAAGCAATTGCTGATCCAAAGCATCTGAATGCATTGAGAACACCACACAACCAAAGCTGCCTTACAACAGGAGAAAGCAATAACTGAACCCTTGTCTTATAATCTACAAGCATCCTGTTTCAATAGTTAAATTACCCATTTTTATGCAGATCTTTGATTGGAAAATCTCTGTAAGAAAAAGGAGATACTTACTTCCATTTTATGAGCCCTCAGTTAATTTAATACTGAACATTTTTCATTAGTTGAAAAACATTACAAATATTTCAATTTGTTCCAGTTGTGAGAATCTAACAGCTGTTTGATGCTCTATTCAAAAGAGACTCACTCAGTTCCAGCTGGACAATTATCTCTGCCACAAAGCCACTGCTCTAAATAGCGATAATTAACACCCTTGTTAGCTGTGTCAGAAAGGCCAAATAACTAATTGAAGCATGGAGACCTTGATGAGCTTTTACTCCTGAGAATATTCCCCCCCAGGTCTGACTGAAAGCACATTGATGGATGGAAGTAAAAGGGAGCTTTATACTGACACACTCTGTTCATACTGAGATAGAGAACTTCAATGGATGGAGTTGTCAAGCCAGCGAAAAATGAAATTAACCCAAAACAAATGATCTGGATCAAAGACAAGAAGGAAAACAAAATGAAAAAGACAATGCATGGCCAGAAAAGATGCTTGGTCTCCCAAGGCCTGCACTGAATTATGAATCCCAAAGGTCACAACAGTTTCAGATACTTAGAGATGTACAAGAAGTCTAGTTATGTTTGTCAGAGCGAAGGAATGTAAATCACTCTCTGAAATAGAGAGTCAGTCTGTGTGTCTGCATGGATTTTTTTGCAGCATCCCAACTGAGTATCCTAAGGCAATGCCTCGTTTCCAAACAAACAATCTTTCCTCCTTCTCCAAACAGTCTCAAACCCTCGACGCACTAGAAGCAAGCTTCTGTCTCCTCCATGCTCAGCAGCAGACAAGCTGCAAGACAGGCTGAGCATCACCCTGTCCACATGAGCTGTTAACTCTTAGAAGGCTTATATTTTATGCACTGTCAGACATGAATTTGTAAGGTGGCGTTTTCTACAAACATGATGTAGCCCTGGGATCCAGGGGCTGGTGCTCCAGTCTATTTTAGCTTCCACTTCCTCCTCTGACAGCCAACATGTTGACTGTAAGTGAACAGAAGGGAACAAGATTTAATCCATATTAAGGTGTACCTATATCAGGAAAATATGAACAGCACAGGATCCTTTCTCTAGGATTTAGTTAATGCTGTTGATTTCCACACTGAAGAGGGACAGAGGGAAGTGTAAAGGAGAAAGACAGGGCATCTCGTGCAGGCAAAGAGCTAAAGTAACTCACTCCTACTTCCCTGTCTCTGGGACTGTAATGAAAAAAGATACAGTGGTCCTGGTGTCAGGATTAATCAGACTAAGGTGCCCCACAGGATCCTCAAAGCGTGCATGGTCTTCTCAGAGATCTCACCTTACTGATGTAGGTTGGGGTATTCTTGGAAGCCTCTCCAGCTTGTCCTGGAGCAGGACAGAGAATGAGGAAGCTGCACCAGCTTCCGCCTTCCCCATCCCTTTGGTTGATCTGTTGCATTTCTAGTCAACACCACCTTAAACCAGCAACATGAGGCACTAATGAGGCTTGAACCATCCCCACCATTGACCTCAAGCAATGAGACTGGCAGGTCAACAGAACCAGACTTCTGGTTTGAAACTGAGACTGGGACTGGGTCAGGGACTCCAAAGTCAAGAACTAGAGATATGTTATACAAAAGCTCTCTTTGGACAGTCTTGTCATTTATAAACCAGTGTGGTCGGTTGACCCTGGCTGGATGCCAAGTGCCCACCAAAGCCGCTCTGTCATTCCCCTTCTCAGCTGGACAGGGGAGAGAATATAATGAAAAAGCTCATGGGTTGAGATAAGGACAGGGAGATCACTCAGCAATTACTGTCATGGGCAAAACAGACTCGACTTGGGGAAAATGTTTAATTTATTACCAATCATATCAGACAAGGATAATGAGAAATAAAAACTAAATCTTAAAACACCTTCCCCCCACCCCTCCCTTTTTCCCAGGCTCAGCTTCACTCCCGATTTTCTCTACCTCCTTCCCCCAAGCAGCGCAGGGAGACGGGGAATGGGGGTTGCGGTCAGTTCATCACACATTGTGTCTGCTGCTCCTTCCTCCTCAGGGGGAGGACTCCGCACACTCTTCCTCTGCTCCAGCGTGGGGTCCCTCCCATGGAAGACAGTTCTGCATGAACTTCTCCAATGTGGGTCCTTCCCACGGGCTGCAGTTCTTCACAAACTGCTCCAGCGTGGGTCCGTTCCATGGGGTGCAGTCCTTCAGGAGTAGACTGCTCCAGCGTGGGCTCCTCTCTCTCCATGGGTCCACAGCTCCTGCCAGGAGCCTGCTCCGGTGCCGGCTTCCCACAGGGTCACAGCCTCCTTTGGGCACATCCACCTGCTCCGGCGTGGGGTCCTCCATGGGCTGCAGGTGGATATCTGTTCCACCGTGGACCTCCATGGGCTGCAGAGGGACAGCCTGCCTCACCATGGTCTTTACCACCACTGTCACTGATGGGCTCGGCCTTGGCCAGTGGCGGGTCCGTCTTGGACCCGGCTGGCATTGGCTCTATCAGACATAGGGGAAGCTTCTAGCAGCTTCTCACAGAAGCCACCCCTGTAGCCCCCCCGCTACCAAAACCTTGCCACACAAACCCAATACAACCAGTCGTCTGGGAAATTGTAAATGACTCACAGAACAAAATGTAATCCCTAGGTCAGGGCAGTAGAGTACACTTTGATAGACCACAGACCTGTGATCTTAATTGGAACAATATAATGCTTGGAGCACCAAAAGGTAATAGTAAAAGCAGCGACCACATAAGCACTGAGAAGTGCAACAATCAGCACTCTTTGCCGTGCCAGCCCACGTTTTCATATTTAGACACTTGAAATTCAGACTTCTTCCTGTGAAAGCACTAATTCACTAAAATGGTAAAATATCTTTATGCCTGTCCCCTAGAAGTTCTCACAACGAACCAGACCCATGTCATCTGGTCTGTGACACCGTCTTACACAAGGTGATTGTATGAACCAGGTGGTGGTTTCATCTCACCTTTTTCACAGGGAAAACATGTCACTGCCCAGGAGCTGCCATCCAAAGAACGGTCTGTTTGTTTTTTGTCCTTATTGATGTCCCCTGAGCTGCCCTCACTACCCAGTTGTTTTCCTCCTAAATCTTACTGAATCTTTCCTCTCGATTTTGAGGTATATGGAAAACCTCACCTTCTTTCCCAGCTTGCATACAAACAAGCAGTGCTTTCAGAGTTTGCACTGGGTTTTGTAGAGCAATTGAACTACAGGATTGAAATAGGTGGAGAAAATAATATTTACATCCTAACAAGCAGCGAATTCTTCCCTCCTGCTGCCCTCATGCGAAGAATTCTCTGCTTGGATCTTAATTGGCTCCATCTCTGACATCTGAAACCTCTCCTTGCCAGGGAGAAGTAATTTCATTACTGAAAACACAGCAGAGCTGCTGGGCTTCTCTGCCATCTAACTGAATTAAGTCATGAGAAGACAAATGCAAGGGGGTTGCTTTCAGAGGCGAGAAAACATCAATTTGCAAAGAGGATTCAAGGAATAGAGGAAAGTGCAAGGCTTCCGAGAAACACGTTTCCTTTGTGATGTCTTTCTTCTGCATGAGTCACACATCTCTGGGTCACACCTTCAGATGGGGTTAAGTGGCAGCTGCTCCTGGACATCAGTGCAATTTATACTAATTGAAAATGAGGAGTAACTTGGGCGATCCAATGGACAAGCTCTGATAACACTGCTGCAGTGGCGTTTAAGCCCCACCTACTTGCCAAAGGATACATCCCTACACCAGAGCCAGCAAAATGTCTGCAGGTAAACTGGAGACTGTATTTGCTCTCAGGAGGGCAGTAAACTCCGGCAGTTGGGTGCACATCAGCTGGCACAAGAGCACGCAGAATCACTCCCTCCAGTTTCCTCAAAGGGTTTCAAAACAAAGTGTTAGCATGGAGGTCCCAAAGTGTTTGGGAGCCAGGGGTGTTAAGGAGCGGGAGTGAACAAATGACATTACCATCAAGGAACATCTCTTCCTCTTAATTTCAAAGGAAAACGTGCATGCTCAGCATTTTACAGAAGGGTGGTTTCAGTGCCCACAGAACAGAAGACTGAATCAGACAAAGGTGGGAGGGAAAAGGGGCTTTTGTTGATGAACTTTTAACACATCTGTTTTGACATAAGCCTTCCCACAAGTTATGTTAGGCTGCAGCTAGCCTCTGCAGGGACATGTTATTACCCTAAAAGCTGACACACTGGATGTGGTGACACATGAAGAATGGCACAGGACCACTGACGCACATTTTGTCTGCAATGGAACTCACAATTCAAGTGCTGCATATTCTCCAGTTCCTTTACAACAGAGCATACAGGCCTTTCCTCCAGGGACAAAAAGAAGGCAGTTTCTAATACTTGCAAGTGGTTCTTTCCACTTGTCTGCTAAGAAAATCCAACTCTTGCTAACATGCTTCAGAGGGTAGCACTGGCTCCATTTTTCAGTGGAACACATTGTTGTCAGTCGCGTTCGCAGTAATGCAGCAAAGGAAAGCATGTCTGTTATGTATCTGGCAGTGATAGCTGATGTACCTCCTTGCAGGGTAAAACAAACTTGTTGCAATAATCTAAACTTTATTGTCAGAGAGTCACTTTATTCCTTCGTTTTCTTCCTTTCCTCCACTAAAATATGGTGACTTTCCTCTTTGATTTCCACAAATTCCCTTCAGCTATCAATTGCCAGGGTGCATAGGTCAGCGGGGACTGCTGAAGAACAGTGTGATGTAATCCTTCCATTTAGAGGCTAAGGAATAAGTCCAGTGTTTCTTGCCAAGACACACAGACAGGTCTCAACTATGTGATATAGGATATCCCAGATTAGAGAAAAAAAAATAGCACTAGGAGACTCTGACACACTGTAAAATTGTCTCTACTAGCAATCTTCAGTAGGTCTGAGATAAAATGGCATTGTGCTGTAAAAGCTAACACAAATGACCCATGTGCACTCTGTGGGGGGGAACAGAGCATATGTGTCTTGGATCTGTGGGATGCTAATTACGCTACTCAAATTCTTTAAGGGATTCTGCAACATTTGTGGCTCACCGTCAGTGAAGCAGTCCAGTCCAAATGTAATATTGTCGATAGCAATGTCAGCTTGGGAATTCCAGCCCCAGGTTGCCAGGAGTTGCAGTTGAAACCTTTGCAATAAGACAGAAGTTTTAGAGAAGACAGACAAAGGGGCAGGGAGGGAAAAAAGCCCTAAAAATACAATGTTCCCGTATCATCGAATCATGATCATCACTATTTAGAATGTTTCCTCCAGACAAGCCCAGCTGAGCAGCCAAAAGGGCTTGCTAGAAATTTTATCCACTCATCAACACTTAGTAAGGACCAACCAACATTCATATAATGCCACATTTCATGGGGGAACAAGAATGAGAGCACTACTTCCCTTGCTACCTGCACACACATGACACAAGCTGCTGTCCCTCACTAATATTTATACACAACCATCCTTATTCAATTTCTATAAACAGTAAGAGAGTTAGACATGCACAAAAGAGAAGGGAAAAAAGAATCTCCATCCCCAAAGAGACAGCCAGAATAAAAACCGAACAGAACAACAATATCCAAATAGACAGGAATCTTGGGCCTGATCCTCAGCCAATGTAACTCAACAAGGTGACATGAGTTTATTTCAGCTGAAGGTCAGGGAGTTTTAAATTTCAGCCATAACTCCCTGAAGTGTTTGCTTTCTGGGCTGTCTCATGTTTTTTACCATGACCAGGTGTTAGCTACTTATCTAGGAGGTCTGTCACGTCCCATGTGCATTGCCACATTCTGAATTCACAAGGAGGAAAGAAAATGGGCTGAAGGATCTCCTTCTAATGGATAGAACTGAATTGTTTTTCATTACATTTCAGAAATAAACAGATGTCTGATGTCCAGTCCATTTAGAGCTTATTAAAAGTGTAAGGAAAGGACCTCCACTGCTGTCACTGGTGAAGCTCAATGATGATTTATGAGAGATCAAGCACTGACCTGCCTAACATATTAATCATTCAGCCTAGGAACATGCTTGTCCCAAATTAGTGGCAATAAAGTTTGTGTGCGTATTCCACCCACCAGCCAAATGTTGGTCCATATCCACAGTTAATATAACGTTGCATAGCTGCATCAAAATCTTTAGGGATAAAGGATAAACTGCTTTTACCCCAACTCAGGAATGGCCCCTTGTGCTTAAATGAAAGCATTCACACCTACAGGATCTGAGGACTCTGGGAGTAAGTGCTGGTGCAGCAAATGCAAATCAAGGGGCCCTTGAATGACCACTCTCTTAACTACGGGGTTAGCAGGGGAACTTGCCATTAGATCCCCTTCCTACAGAAGCCTGCCTCTTTATTAGCAGATTTAGCAATACCTTTGCATTTTCAGACCTTGTACACAAGTCCACTGATACAAGACAGTAATTTCCCCAGTCATTTGATGGAATAAAGTCACAGCACCCTGAGTCCAGAACTAGGGCACTTCTATGACCCACAGCCATAGATACAGCACCGCAGCCTACCCCTTACTTAAAGACACCCATACTGCAGTGTACACTTGGTCAGGTCAATCTACTGCATCTGGTCCATGGAGTAAGAGCAGAAGAGGGTCCATGGCACTGTGCTACAAGGTAGATTTCTGCTCCAGCTGAGTACAAGTGGGAGCCTAGGGAATGACCCCCCTCCTCCGGTGCATGAGAATAGACATCTCGTAAGCTCTGGGCTTGGTATGCCTCCCCTTCCTCACAACTTCAGAAAAGGGGAAGGAATTTGCCTTTTTCCCTGTGTGTGTGAACCAAGCGAGTGAATTTGCCAGCTGGTTACCAGCAGCAGCAGTTTTCCAAGTAGCTAGATGCCCAACCGGGATGCTGATCAGCAAACTGTGTAGTTCGTCTTCCTTCTCCTAAGAAATAAATTCACTGGAGGAAGCTGTTGCTAAAAACTACTTATATATCCCCTCCGTGGCCTCCTCCTTCTATCCGCTAAGGCTTCTCTCCTTCTGGCCCCATCAAGCCATTCACGTCCTGTTACAACAACTATTTGTGTTGCAATTCATGTCTACCCCTTCTCCCTGTATGATCTGTCCCCTCCCACCCACTTTGCTACTGCCTATCAACCCTTCAAGGAACCAGGGAAAAATATAGCCCTGTCATACTTTCTTGGGGACAGCAAGAGAAGGACAGGAGTTTCCTGGAGATTCAGAATACAGGAAAATGGCATGCCAGCCCAAACTCTGTGCTAAAAAATTCCCTAAGCACAGCATTGCTGGAGTTTGCATTACCGAGGAAAGCTGCCAGCACCCACGAATATACAGAAAAGTCATTCATGGATGTTTATACCAAACTGTACTAAGATTGTACAGCAATGTTCACCATACACCTCTGTTTACAATTATTTGCAACTTTGCCAGTCTTAAGCCTCTGTTTACAATTGTTTGCAACTTCACCAACCTTAAACCAATTTAGGCTGAACTCTTCTATTTTGAGTTACTTGGTATGACTTGCCTAGCAGTCAAAATGTTTTGCCAGTGTTGAGAATGAGGCAGCGCAGGGGTTCATCATT
>VYZW01052365.1:56311-82170 GCA_013401315.1 Balaeniceps rex
GGCAATGATGCCAAAAATGTTAAAACAATTTAAAAAAACTAAGTTCAAGGCTATTGTATATATACATACACACACACATACACAGAGAGAGTGAGAGAGATCTATGAGAAACCTACCACCAGTGGCTTGCAAGGTAGACCCTACAAATGAGTCATCTTGAATCATTTCAGTAAAGCCCTGAATAGACCAAGGAGATGCTGCAGTTTCATTCAGTGTCCAGCCACACGGACCCTCTTCAAAAGAGCAATGTGAGCCCTCTGGGAGACTGTCTACAATGGAGAATAAGAAAAAGCAGGAAAATAGGAGAAACTTGATTATGGAAGAACACAAACAGCAGCAAAAGTCAAAACTCATTGTGGTTGTCTAAGCTACCCAACTTATGCTACACATTTTTTCAATGTCAAAATATTAATAGATCTCATTTATTTATTTCCGGAGTCACCATTAGAAAGCCAACACTTTGCTTCTGGAGATATTTGAGACTTTGCAATTCTGTCCTGCTCTAGATACTGTGCAAAACTGCAGCTCCCACAATCTAAAGAATGGCACATAACTGCCATATGTTTGTAAAGGCCTTGCTGTATATGAAATTGCAGGCATCACAAAGTTTTGTGTCCACTTAAAGGAAGGCCAATAAACAAATTATTTTAGATCTCTGCCACTGTACTTGCAACAAAGCTAAATGATGCTTCTTGGCACCACATGACCCTTGAGTCAGGGGATTTCTCTGTCATGATGTGCAAGATGAGGGAACTGGGATCTTGGAGGGACAGATTTATGACCGTGTTGGTGGCTGGCACTAGAAAGATGATCAGCACCTTCCACTGAAGGGAGGTTCAGACCTTGGGTCCAGCAGGAATTCCTCACCCAGCTGCAGATATGTAAATAAGGTTTTGCCTTTCTCTGAAGTAGCAGCAACTATGAAAGGCAGGTCATTGAGCTCCTTACCGCAATATTTAAAAAAAAAACAAACCAAAAAACCCAAATTCATTTTATCCTATATAGGGTGAATTTTCAAAGAGAATCTTGGTATCCAATTAATTTAAATACGCTAAATTAGTTCAGGAGGCAAAATACTGAATTAATCTAGAGATGGAATCGATTTAACTTATTTTGCATTCTAAATGATTTCTTCTAATGGGATGAAGGTTCCCACGAAGTGCCATGACACATACTCACCACACCTCACTCCTTCCTGTTCTTTGGCAGGGCAATCACTGATGAATTCACAGATTTGCAGGTGGCTGACACAGCCTCCATGAAGGCAGGGGAAGGTGGAACCTTTGTCATATATAGAAAGATCTTGGTTTTCTTTATCTAAAGGAAAAAAGAGAAAGAAGCCTAGAGATGAGTTGGCAGAATGTGTGTGACCCTTCACGTGTATCAGCCTTCATGTGTAGGACCTCAGAAAGTGTCCTTTGGGTGATAAACGATACTCACCTCTGCTTTTTGCCATGTAGGTTTCTACCCAGCATGAGATTCCTGCAGATCACCTCAGCTCTCATGGAGACCAAATTTATTGCTCCTTTCTCTCTCATGCACTGTCTTCTACTGTGTTTGTGCTATCTTTAGATAATGGGTTTTTTTGTTTGGGTTTTAGTTTGTGTTTGGTTTTTGTTTTGTTTTGTTTTTTTTTTTTTTAAAACGAAGGACCTTGTAGTTTCCTACCATGGTGTGCTCCTCAGTTCTGCACACGTGACTGTGCATCTATCAGGCAGCTGTGGCATGCTGCATGACACTCTGCTGCTGGGGGCAGAGATACCCACAGAGATCCAGTCCTGACAGACACGTTGCTATGCCCTGTTGAGTCTCAGGCTTAACTAACACTCATGCTGCTGACACATTTCTGTGCCAGCTCTGTGGCATCCAGCCCGTGAAGAGAGCTGCTTCCCCAGCAAGTCGCTCACTGTGCAGGAACTTTACTCATGCACCCTACTAGTCTAGTTAGTTACAATCTGGGAGCGTTTGACTGACTGCACAGGTACCCAGCAACCAGGCTGAATGCAATCTTTAAGTCTGGTATTTCCCAAAAGCTTGGCTCTTAATGCACCCAGCCTGTCCTGTGGATGTGTGTGTGTGCACAGGTCTGTTATGGACCTGCAGGTTTGTGTAGGTCTTTTCTGGACCTGCTCCCCTTTAGCAGAGCTCTGCACAGAAGTTCCACTGGGATTGTTACTGCTCTGGAAAAAAATGCAAAAGTTAGGGAACCAATTCCAGAAGCAAGAGAAAAGGACACCTCTGCAACAATCCAGATACACAATCTGAAATACTATTTCTTCATGGCACTGTGTTGTGCTGGGTACATGCATCAGCTTATTTAGGGACTATTTGAGGGTGTTTAGCATACTGCTTCAGGCTGTACGTGCATCCCCTCAAAACTCCATGACTGTCAAAAAACCCATTGCATTAATTTTTTTTTTTTTTGCTAAATTAAAAGATTAATAACTGCAATAAAATTCAATCTCTAATATGATCAAAACCAGTCTCGTGCTACATTATGAAACAGTTCTGTGAAATCAGTATTCTCTTTTTACATTACATTCCAGGCTAGTTCTACAGTGTCTGTAAAATGGAGGCAATAGCATTACATCAACGCATGAAAACCAGGAAGTGAAGATGATTATGTCTCCAACCTGCAGGCTGCCTGTGCCGACAGACTCTTGTACTTCTAAGAAGCCTAAATGACATTAGCAAGGTTCTGCACACCTACGGAGGATCACTTGCACAACATTCATAACAGGACTGTAAGTGCCAGGTAAAACTGAGGATTTCTGAGCTGAGCGCTCAGTACTTTGGAGAAAATAATTACATTCCAATTATTTTCATTTTAGACAGAAGTTCTCAACCTGGCAGCAGCAAACAGACCCCACGGAGTGCAGATCAATGCTTCTTTTCTTTATAGATTTGGAAGATGGAGCCCCAGTATGGAAAAGGCTTTGGTGACACAGGCTAGTCTTTTGTTTTTGATTATTTAAGAAAGAAAAATATTAAATGATAAAATAATCTAGGCAAAGACTTTTTTCCATCCCCGTTGCTGGATGCAGCATAAGCCCTGTTATTTTCTCATACAAAGATCAAGCAAAGCAAATATGAAAAGCAGAGGATCACTTAAATCAGTTCTATAACTCTGAGCTTCAACCCTGCCTTCGGAGCATGTAAACGTGCATGCACACCCATAAAGCACATGCAAATGTGACCCTTGACAGGTAAGCACTGCCAGAAACCCCAGAGGAGACTCAGCTTTCCTTTAGCTCCCATCTCACCGACTCCCTGATCACACTCATCAATTTTCATGAAGATGCTGCTCTCTTTTCTGACTGCATTTGGTTATTCCAAACCTGACTGTATTGCAACATACCATGAAAGCAGTTCCTGAGTTGCAAGGAGCCCACTGCCAGTACTCCAACCTCTTGTGCTCCACAGTTTGAATACAGCAAGGTGATTTTAAAAGGTCTTTCTATTCGGCCAATCTGGGCCATCAGGTATTTCCATTTCATCCTGGAAGACAACAAAGAGCTATCAGACATACACACAGCACACTGGAATCCATGGAGTCTCTAGCATAAAGATTCTGCACTGTACCAAATAGAAGTAACAGTATTCACATGGGGAATATATCGATGAATGTAAACTCCAACATAACAAACAGGTGTTAATATAAAACAAGTGATGTTCAGCCTACCCAGCTCTTGTTCAGTTATCTTTGCTGCAGATCCTATTGCTAATGATGAAAAGATCCAACCATTCCTAATGATTCTTCAGTTAAAATGGGGCTTAAATTACCACCAATTTTGGACACACACACCCATATGTGCCTTCCACATATATGGTTGTGTTTGCTCTTGCAAGCACAGATCAACCAAGCAGTTGCACAAGTCTCTGGATCTTCTCAAGCTAACACTGACATTGTATGTTCTGGAAGTAAATGTCTGGCCCTGAATGTTTCTTGGTTGTGTCAAGTGTGAGAACCTTTTTCTGTGCATTCTCTATCTAATCTCCCAGCTTAACAAGCTAGAGTGCACCCACCAAGCAAGGGAAAGAAGAGAAATGGTGCTTCAGAAAAAGCAGATTGCTCTGGCAATTTACATTTCACCACAGAACAAATGCCGTAGCCCCTAGACAGCAAAGGTTTCTCAACTGTGCAGCACTTGTGGCAGTTCAGAGAAAGACAGATGGTCCCATGCAATCTAATTTTAAAGATGGCTGTTAGGCATTGAAAGCTAGAGAGATATACCAAAAGGGAATTTTCAAATTCCCTCCTCGCTAAAATCAGTCTGATGGAAGTCAGGGTATCCAGGTGTCATTTAAAAAAATCCAGCAGGATTCTTAAAAATCTTTTTATTTTATTTTTATAAACAGTCCTTCTACCTCATGTTAACAAGACAATAAAATACCGTTAAAACTATACATTATTATTTTGTAAAAGGGTTGTAGAAAGGATAATGACAAAGGAATCCTTGTTCTGAGTTTTTTCCTGAAAAGAGTATGAGACAGAGATAAATTTACCCATACCCCACATGCTGCTGATGGTGCTAGGGCACCCAGGATGAGTGACTCTAAGTCAGTGCCAGTGGGATGATAAGGAGGCCAGGCCACAGCGTCAAGATGTGTTGCTCAGGCTCTGCTCCTAGTATTACTTTTTCATTTGGGAAATGCCTTCAGCTGCCATGAAGTGATCATCTAGCCCTCGTCTCGCACTGGAAACGCATTAGAAGGCAACTCCTGGACAACAAACACATCTCTACTGGACACAATGAAGGCCGCCTAATTTGTAGCTTGCAAAAAACCCAAAGAAACTTTAATTGTTTATCACCCTCTCCACTTTTGCTTGCCACTGATTAGTTATCTAATTCATTCTTCCCTCCACAAACCAACTATATACCTTCTACTGGTGAGAGTTTCTTACTATCCCTTCAACGGCATCCCCCCATCTTCCACCTTCACCATTGCACACACACATAAATACCCACAGATACCCTAAACTTATCTGAAGTTGAGCTCCTCTTATCAAGATGACCCTATTTCTCCCATTTCCTGACCCATCATATCATACACAATAGTTCAATAGGATTTAATTCAGCTTCAGAAATCTCCAGCCCTGAACCACAACTGCACCATCTCTACTACCCAACAAAGGGGAACGACTGCTTTGCTTTCATTTTGTATTACAGTGCACCTTCAGGAATGTCCAACACTTACATCTTATAAATACACTTATCAGTATATCCTTCCCTGCCACATAATGGCACAACATCCGAGAGCATTCAGCACTGACCCAGAACTGAATAACTTCTGCTACATGACACAGTTTGTTCATCACTCCATTGCATCCCATTGGCCACGAAAATCAATGGGCCTTAATCAAATTGGTTCTATGAGCCACTGAAGGTAAGGACAGTCTTTAAATCTTTTGAATTTACCTGTTAAGCATACTAGACCTTCCAAGAACTGAGACATAGTTCTAAGACCTCCATCAAGTTACAACCCACCCTGCCGCTGACATCACACCCCTGAGCGCAGGAATCTGTAGCACACAGCCTTTGATTCACAAACAGTGTTACATTAGTGGTAGCAACTAAAGAGATTACTGCCCCACTGCTTAAAACAATGACTAGTTCAGCTGCTGCACTACATGGTTTATGAGCCAGACACTTTGGAACTTGCCATTTATAGCCTGATATATCAAAATAAATTAAAACCACTGGTGACCTAAGTCAATAAACCAACCTCTGAAACGTCACAACTGAGACTGTCCATTCTGCCATCTCTGCTGGGAGAACTATGGCATCTGGTAGAAAAGCAAGGCCACTTCAACCACTAGTTGTGTGAACTGGCAGCTCTTCTGAGTCAGAGCCCTAAGGTCCCATCAAACATTCTAGTTCTGCACTAAAGTATCTCTAGTACTGAAATTTGACTCCATTTATAACACCACAGGAAAAGCTGGCAAGCATCCAGAGACCGCAAAAATGACAAGTAGCTTTGCATCACCCAGAATACTTCTGTGTACAGAGTCTCATCATCATCAGGGTATTCCCCTTCAGAGAAAGCCTCCACCCTGAGACCCAACTGCAGCAAGATTTCTAATGCTGTAAATAATTACACCTTCTTTGCTTGGTCCCACTATCCACACAGGGGCTAGTCAAAGCCAATTTAATTTTCTTAATGGAATCAGGAACGAAGCCCATTGTCGATCTAGGAGAAGATGGATCATTGCAGCAGGCTTCCAGATAAGCCAAGCTTGGCAATACCTTTACTATTGATTTCACGTCAAACCACATCTCAAGTAATGAGGTAATATTACTCCTCTTCTAAACAGAGATGTTAAAATTGATCTGTATGTACAGAAGGGCTATCAGAGCCTGACATAATTTGGAGAAATTTGCATGGATAGAAAGTTTGAAGTTGCAAGCAATCTGATGCTTAAGGCAAGAGAATTCAAGATTCACCCGGAAAACCCCTAATTTCAATTTTTGATTTGTATTTTCAACTTTTGATTTTCATTAGCCTCTCAATCTCCTCTGCTGAGCAAAAGGTTTCCTCCCCCTCCTTATCAATCCTTTCTATGCCATGCCTTTCCATATCCAACAAAGGTAACTGATGATTAATTTTAAGAAAGACTATTTTAATATTAAGAACAACACTTTCTTCATTAAGGGTGAAAAATTCAATAAAGCTGAACAGGAAAGCTGAAACCTTTTCTGAATTAGGGAGACTCACTGCATGGGTTATTGCACAAAGGTATGTATGCTAAACACTTCTAGGCTCAATCAGTGAACATACAAATTAAAAGCTTGACATTACTCTTCTACACACAGGAAGTTGTTATCTGCAAGTCTTCACAAACATCCATTTCTAGCCATTGGACTTAAAAGGAAATAGATGAGAGAGCAGAACACATGCCTACCCCTCTTGCCTTCACCAAGCAGTTAGAGGGTTCTTATTTGAGCCGGTGTATTTTGGGGGGCAATTTCAACTGAAGCATCAGAGGCAGTAAATCATACTCCCAGATTAGTGTTAAAAAAATCATAGTCTTATATAACAGCTGGACAGCCTCTCCTTTTCTAGCTGCATTTTTTAATCAAAATGGCTGTGCTCATTGTTGTCAGTACATATCAGGCATTTTCTGAGGATGCTTACCAGACTACTCCCTTTCAAAGGCTGATGTAGTTGGACACCTAATTTATGAAACCCAAATGACCATATGTGTTTCTAGACGTTCAGATTAGCTATATGGCAATGTTTCCATGTACAATAGTAGAAGTTAAATAACTTTTGTGGATAAAACCAACCACTTTAGTAGAACAGAAGTGTCAAAGATAGTAAGTTTCTACAAGTGTCTCAGAAGCTGGCAGGGCGTTTTAGCACCACCACCACCCAAAAAAAGGCGGAAGACACAAAAAACTAAGCAATAATTGTTTTGTGAGGTTAGCTAACTGAAAATCCATGTGTGCACTTGGCTGTGAACTTTTTGCTTTTTGACCTACCAAGACTATCATGGCTAGTGCCTTATATTTCAGAAAGAAAACAGAACAAAATCAACTTGGCTTATTGTCCACGGAAAAGGGAAAAGATTATCCCTGCCCCAAGTGGTGCTTTTTTATTTTCACTGAAGTGTGACTACTTAGAGTTGAAAGAAACTAGCTCCTCACTGAAGCAGTTTCATCTGACAATACTGAAATAACTGTGGTCAACAACAAACACAAGCACGTGAAACCATTCAAAACAAAAGCACACAGGACTTGGAAGAATTTTCAGCTGTGACTGTTTCTGGATCTGCATGGTAAAGAGGAAAAAGATGGGATAAGCAAAATAGTAGAAGAGACATTAGATGTGACCTGAACAAGCACCAAAACTGTAACCCTGAGAAAGTGAAGACAGATTTCTGAGCCAAATGCCAGATGAAGAAGGCTTGGACTTGCAAGCAAAGCTATAGGCTCTTGATGTTTGAGCTCTACTGAGATAATGAGAAATACAATTTTATATATTTTTTGTAAATATATAGAATTTCAGACACCTCACTCCCTTAGTGGTTCTTCCTCTAATGGTAGTAACTCAGAATACCCACGCCCTGTAGGCGTGGTATGTAACAATAAACACTGTGACTTTGCCCTACTTGTTTAGAGGACACAGTGTCTGAAGGTCCATCTGTTTCTTTGTTCTTTCACTAAGGTACATGTGTGAAAAAATGAGTGGCAGCTTCAATACTACCGATCTAATGATAAATCCTAGTAGTTAGTGAGGTGAACAGGAAAGCAACTTTCTCTCATGCATGACATATATCTAAGCTTTTGGGAACTGTGTAGCTGATGGATCCTGAAGGAGGAAACACCATCAGGAGAAGATTTCTAGGTCCAGAAAGAGGACAGTTCACTGAAGTGGTCTGGTGCAGCTGGAATTTATGATGAAGTATAGCTGATCCTGGAATTGAGGGGTGTCCTGGTTTCAGCTGAGTTAGAGTTACTTTTCTTCCTAGTAGCTAGCATAGTGCTGTGTTTTGGATTTAGCATGAGAAGAATGCTGATAACACACTGATGTTTTAGTTGTTGCTAAGTAATTTAAGCAACAGCATAAGCATTACTTAGACTAGTCAAGGACTTTCTTTTTCAGCTTCCCATGCTCTGCCAGGTGCACAAGAAGTTGGGAGGGGGCACAGCCCAAGATAGTTGATCCAAATTGACCAAAGGGCTATTCCATACCATACGACGTCATGCTCAGTATATAAACCGAGGGGAGTTAGCCGGGGGGCAGCGATCGCTGCTCGGGGACTGGCTGGGTGTCGGTCGGCGGGTGGTGAGCGGTTGCATCACTTGTTTTCTTTTCCCTGGGTTTTGTTTGTCTCTCTCGTTCTCCTTTTCATTACAATTATTATTATTATTATTATTATTATTATCATTATTATTATTACTATTATTATTATTTTATTTCAATTATTAAACTGTTCTTATCTCAACCCGTGGGTTTTCTTACTCTTGCCCTTCCGATTCTCTCCCCCATCCCACCGGGGAGGGGGAGGGTGAGCGAGCGGCTGCGTGGTGCTTAGTTGCCGAGTGGGGCTAAACCACGACAAGGGGTCACAGAAGGGACTGAAGCAGGATTTTCTGGAGTGCCTGATTATCTGAAAAAGTGACACCTAGCCTTTTTTCTATATCTAAGTTTCTACTCTGATCTCAAGACAATCCCTTGCTAGTAATTGCCAATGGTTAAACTATGTACTACACATAGGCATCTATCTCAAGGTTATTTGCTCACTGTCCTCCTTGTTCTGCTTTAAATTGTGCGGCAGTGTTTGGTTAACACAGAAAAGCTTGTAGAACTCCCACTCCCTATGGAAAGCCCTTGGAAAGCAGGAACGCTTCAGGATGGTCTTCTTCTTAACAACCAATGTTGTCAAAATCTTAATCATGGACCGAATGTTCATTTCAGGATACCTGCCTAGTAAGAAGCAGCTCAATCAGTGTGTTAGAAATAAATTTTGTCCTGCCTGCGTGCTCAGATTTTTCTGGAATTGTGCAGAGATTTTAAAGAACTTCCCTGTAAAGAGGAAGGGTTTTTGACCTAACACGGTTCCTAACTCTGTTTTGTCTCAGTTCCTTCCCCTCCTTTCTATCTTGATTTAAAACAGGCCTCAGTCACTTTTCATCTTTAAAACCTTAATACTAAACCCTCTGAGCTTACCAGTGCTTCATCTCACTCACTAAGAAAAAGTAATACCAGTGTCTATGCCAACTTCCAGTAAAGCTAACTCCATTCTAATAAATCTAAATGTCATCACTGTTAAAGAGATTATAATCTTGATTTCATGTAGAATTGTTTTGCAGTGCTCATATAAGCTGTTAAAAAACATCTATGATCCATTCCAGAGATGCTGATTGTGATCAAAGCCTGGTGTGGCCAGCTAGGTATATCAAAAGGGTATTTTATGAGTATATAGGGGAATGGAGCTGTGGTTGCTGTTGCAGAGGCTTGTCAAATACTCAAAGCAGCAAGGACAATTATAGGTAAAAAAGGACATTAGAAACTGATCCCAGAAAATGCAACAGATTCCTTGCAACTGGTAAGAAGAAGGGGAAGGAGTAGCCAGGAAGGAAGCAAGCAGTAGCTAAAAGCAGGAGAGAGAGAGAGAGAGGGATCTGAAAGAAAATAAATACCTCTTTTTAGTCAAACTCTGCTATCTTTGGCTGACCAGGAGTCTTGGCTACAGATCTCCACGGCAGCCTGGGGAGTGCCAAAGAATTCAAAGAAAACAAGAACTGGGATCTATTCCTTAAGTTCTCCATGGGAGTCAGTCAGGTGATGGAAATAAAAAGCTCTGTTGTGTGTCTGACCCAGGTTCTTACAAGGCAGATTGCAGCAAAGGAAAAACAAGCACATGGAAAACGGCAAAATCAGATGACACGTGGACTTTTCTCCTTCTTTTCCTGTTGTGATTCATTCCCTTTGCCCATTTCTTCTCCTTAATGCATTCTGCTACACACAGGAATGAAAAAGTAAAACACTGGGAAGGTCAAAGAGAAGAGAATACAGGACAAGATCCAGGGTTGCTGCACTTTTCTTTTTTTGTCTTCACCTCTTCTCACCTCTAGCCTCTGTTTTTCCCCTCCCTGCACTCTACAAATGAAGCTAAAGAGGACGCTCCTGAACTTAGCAGACAGAAGGAGGAAATTACAAAAGAGGTAAAGTTAACCCTACCTCAAAATGAGAAATGTGACCCTTGTAACAATGATAGGACCCCTTCAATACTTAGAGGTATCAGTCATGTTGCCAAGGCAGTCTTTGGACTGAGTGCATTTTACAGCTATCGTCCTAGCATCAGTGAGAGAGTCAACCACTCTTGACCCTTCCAAATGTGAGGGAAGAAGAATGAGTCCTAAGCAAGTGTGTTCTTTGTAAAGGGGACACACAAAACCTGGGCCTGTTACAGACATCCTGCCAGGAAGCTGCATGCTTCAGTCCTGACAGTTCTACCTTCATTTTCTCCTGTAGCAGCAGCAATGATTTCAAGAAGGGAGAAGGCACTGATAAACAGTGGCCTGGATGGACTCCACCATACCCTGCAATTCATAGTCTAAACAGCTGCAAATCGATTGTCTTACCCGGCATCCTCCTCATGGCCAACTCTCAGAGAAATTATTATATTTCTGTTTGTCTCCACATATCTGATTTCAACTGTGAACCTCTGGAGGAGAGGAACGGCATCCTGTGAATACATGGCCAGTTCCAGCAAGCAAGAGTCCAAGCTCCCAGGCAGGATGGGGCTATGCAGGCTGAACTCACATCTATCTGGGAGCCTACTGGTGTTCAGGAGGAAAATGTCCCCTGTGAGGAAAAAAAAAAAAAAAAAAAGGAAGAGACACACAGTGTGGATGGAAGAGAGATCATAAGAGGAAAATGGATAAGGAGTTTGAAGAAAGGAATCATGAGAAGAAAGGAGAGGACTATGCACAAAACCCTAAAATAACAGAAATTAGAGAAAGGAGAATAAAGTAAAAAAGAGGGAAATAAGTAAAGAAGTGATAGAAGGAATAAGAAGAGAAGAAACCAAACAAAGCAGAGTGAAGACATGTCCAACAAAACAAAAGCCAACAACTTTGCAAGTCAGACAGCAGACACGTGGAGCCAGCCCTGGCTTGTAAAGGATTGAGTTTTCTACAAAAAATCCAGTCTCTGTAAGCAAAATTAGCTTATCCTAAACCAGGAAGATACAAAAGGAGTATATAAAGGGGCTGTATACAGGGTACATACATACGCAACTCAGGCAGTACACATACATTATATCGCTTAGTGACTCCTGGGCAATAACAGCGCACTTGCGAGCTGTGCACCAGAACCAGCAAATGGCAGTATTTTTAGTGACATGTGCCTGAGGCCTCAGCCTGCTGGCTCCTGTTGCTGCCACCCACAGCTGCTACCAGTGCTGGGAGAAAGCAGACGTCCATTCGAGGGGAACTGTAACTCTGCCTACCTTCAACATCTCCACGAGAGGAACTGTTTTCCAGAAGCGGCGGCTGCCTCTCCTGAGATACCAGGGCACCAACTGAAGATAACACCCAGTCCGGTTTTCCAAAACTGTCAGTAGACGTCACCCATGAACAGCTTGAGCCGATGATACAAGAGATTTCTGTTACGAGAAACCAAAGGTTTCATTGAGGCCTTCCCCAGTTCAAGGGGCAGAGGTGATGTGGGCACATGAAGGAGCAGATCTACAGTGCATGGGGGCTGTCTCTCCCAAGAAATGGAAGAGTTGAAGGGAAAAATGAAAGTTCGTCTTGTGCAATAACAACAGAGTCTCTCGCAGGGTGGGTGCAGGAACATGCCAGAAAGAAAAACAACCCTGCAAATTCTTGGCAGGTGTAAATCAGCATCCTCCCACCGGTATCAACAGTGAATTTACAGCAGTGGAAGGTCTAGCCCACATGTACATAAAATCCTGAATGAGAATAATACCTAGTGCAGCAAGGATATTGAAACTGTACAGATTTAGCATTTTGGCAGAGTGGAACAAACAAAGATCTAAGGTCAACCCTCAGCAATAGAAAGAGCTTGACAGGGTCTCAAGCAAAATAGCTGAGCAATGCAAGCTTTACATTTTTTTTTTTTTTTTAAACAATTTTCCTTTCCTCCAGCAGGATGGACCCTCTTAACAAACTCCAGAGTCCATTCGCAGCACTGAGAACACTAGATCATCCTGGCCAGAATTTTTAATAATCAGCTTATTACAAACCAGATAAGAAGTAATTCACTATTCTCTCATCAATCTAATATAAACTCCCTGAAGAGATGTTAGCTGCACAAAGCTCTCCCACACAGAGTGGGGCTGAATAGATATGGTAAGCTGATATTAACTTGCATGATATTTATTTTCAGTAGTAATAATAATATTACAGTAATAACTGGAGGACCCCCAGGCCATATGAGAAATAATAAGAGACTAAATATTTGTATTTGGGATCCTGACGTTCAGAAGGCATTCAGACCTTGCAAACTTGAATGATATAATGTTATCCCTTTGGTAGCTCTATTCCTGGGGAGGAGAAAAGACAGAAAGAACAGAATTAAGGTCAGGAATATAACAAGGATAGGCGGTTGCACAGGCAACACAGGTGGGGCAGAAATAAAAACATAAGAGCCTCCAGAAGATTGGCTACACTTTAACTAAACTTTCAGAAAAAGAAGAAATGGAAGCATCTTGTGAGTGCAACAGACGAAGTAGACAAGTTTTCCTAATTTTTAAAGTTAACTGTAACTACATTTTTATAAATGCACCCAGTGTGCAGTGGTAAGAGAAACACAGATGTTACTGAGTTGCACATCACTGTGGCTTGGGACAGCTGTGAACTCCCACCTGAATACCCATCCTCCCCAGCCCTGTCTGGCCTGCTTGCCGCTGGAGATTACTGCCTTTCTCAGCCTACCAGCTGGGCCAACCACCTGAATAGCTTCTCAGCCCACCTCATCTAAATCCATACAGCTTAGCGAAGGTCTACTGCGCTGTTCAGCCCATCATTTTTAAAGGGAAGCCACAAGCAGGCGAACTGTTACATTGTGCGTGTGCGTGCGCAATGCCACCTTCCAGCAGGGCACAGGAAGGAGGACACCAGCCACTCTCCTGGCTCTGCTGGATCTAGGGAAATGCCTGTGCACAGCTTCAGGCTATAGTTTGATGATCCAGTAAAACAGCTTTAGGGACCTCAATAGCTCAGAAACTCCATGGCTGTGTGAGACAAACCAGAGTCCTGATCCAGACCCGTTGTGCTGTTTCAAATTTATTAAAGTTTGACACATTAACTCAGTACCCACAGACTTATTGCCAGTAGTAGTAATATTTTTATCAGGTAAAAATCTAGTTGGTCATAAAACCCAGAAAGCAATTTCTCTCACAACAGCATGAAAGTGCAAGAGAGCAAAGTGAGAGCTCAGGAAAGAAAAAATTCCTTTTCTTTTTTAAATAGAAGATTACTTGAAACTAATATTTATGACAAAAACATTTCATTGAATCTTACCAATACCCCTGCTTGCAGTAGCAAGGACTGTACCAATGCAGGCTTAATCCTTAGAACGTGCCTCACATAACAAAGCAGTTTGCAGCTCAGATAAGTGAACGCAACGTTCTCCTTCAAAAGCACCTAATTCCCATGCTCTCTGGGCTATATAAAGCCTATCTGCCACAACCTGAGACCTGAGAGGGTCTGAATGCCTGGAAGAAGAGTCTGAAATAGATCACAGAAGTTGTTGACATCTGGTAAAAAAAAAAGGCCTCTCAGCTTTCTGGCAACAGATCATGTGCATTGCGATGGAAAGATCAATCAACAGGAAGCTGGTTTTTAGCATAAATTGCAGAGCAAAAGAGCTGGCTACAGTCATGCGGTCACAGTATGAGAACACTGAAAGCTGCAACCTCTGACACTACTCTGTACCACCTTACAGATGCTTCATATCCAGCTTTGCTTAGCACCTATGAACCTGGAGAACTTCAAGTGCAGGTCCCCCAAAAGGCAAAGTGTGACAAAAATGAAAAGGAAAAAAGTAAAATAGAGAGATAAATATATGTATATTACAACAACCAGCAAAGGACATATTTTAAGGTGTTATAAAAGTGCTCTGAAGCAGCTTAGATTGAAGAAAGCTCATGGACAGTCACAGGGCATGTCAGAAAGGAGGTTCACACTTTAAAGAATCAGATACCATCTGCAAGATGTTACTATAAGGAACTCCTCTTTGGCAAGTCTAGGTCACCTTGCCACCTCCTGTGAGGAGTGTATGTGACTTTTCTAGCATGCATAGGCCTTTCTTTATTGTTTAGCCTCTTCATTAATGACCTGGACCGAAGGGGCAGAGTGCACCCTCAGCAAGTTCACAGAGGTACAAAACAGGGTGGAGCAGCTGACACACCAGATGGCTGTGCTGCCACTCAGAGCAGCCTGGACAGGCTGGAGATTGGGCTGATAAGGACCTCTTGAAGTTCAACAGAAGGAAATGCCAAGTCCTGCACCCGGGGAGGAATAACCCGTGGCAGCAGTACATACTGGGGGCTGACTGGCTGCAAAGCAGCTCTGAAGAGAAGGACTTTGGGGTCCTGGTGGACAACAAGCTGTACATGAGACGGCAAAGCACCCTTGTGACAAAGAAGGCCAACAGCCTTCTGGGCTGCATTCGGAAAAGCATTGCCAGCAGATGGAGAGAGGTGATCCTTCCTCTCTACTCAGCACTGGTGAGATCACATCTGGAGTACTGTGCCCAGCTCTGGGGTCCCCCATATAAGAACGACAGCGACGTACTAGAACAAGTCCAGTATAGGTCCACAAAGATGGTTGAGGGACTGGAGAATCTAGATGATCTCAAGAGGTCCCTTCCAACCTCAACCATTCTGTGATTATTTCACTAAATGAAAAGGCATCACTTCAATTTCCAAGTTTCACACCACTGATGGCAACCGGTTCATTTCTCTTAGGCATTTACACAGTATAGTGTTTGCTACATCTATCCTGGCACCACAGTAAGACCAAATTCATCCTATCTCACAAGCAGTTCGTCCATCTTTCTGGGCTTTCACAATGCCTAGAAAAAGAAAACTCCAGTTGAAAAAAACCCTTCATTTGGTATCAAGAAAGGTAGTTTGTTCTATAGTTGCTGGAAAGCAGCTCCACTAATTAGCTTTTATTTCAAGAACTCCCAAAACCGAATCTGATGGATTTCACTGAGCTGATGGAGAAGATTATTCTTTTTTTTTTTCTTTTTTTTCTGTGTTTTGGTTTTGGGGTTTTTTATAAGGAAGTAAGGGATTCTCTTAAGGTTACACTGGCCTTTTTGAGTGATTGCTCCATTTCCAGTCAGAAAACCAGTGGCGCAGCTTTCTGGTAAAGGGTCCTTGTGAATGCCAGCATCTATCTTGCACCTAGATTCTGAAGTAGAAATAAGGAAGATGTAAGGAAGAGGACTTGTAGTACCTGGTTTAGAAGGCTGATGCAATGACACCACCCTGTTTTTTATCAGGAAGAGCTTCTGAGGTGGATTTGGTGAAGAAGAGTTTTCTTCATATGATCCAGAACAGGAGACAACAACTATAACAAAACAAAAAGAACAGGGGAAGAGTTTGGTGTTTCTACACAAAACTATGCTCCCATATTGTTAAACATGAACATGTATTCAACAAAGCCCTGTTATATGACACCCACCCTCGTGACAGTGTACTGGTGTGGTACTGTCAAATATATATGTTTCAAAACAGCCCTACCACTTCCCGGAAACATAACTACAACAAAATACTTTACTTACTAATGTGTTCTTTACTATTCTCTATCCACCCCCATTTTTACCAGTATATAACCTCTAAAGAGACACTGTATATTCCACTAGTGCCCATGTTGCATAACAGTACATCTAGCTGTCTGCCAACAACTACACCTCTAAAGCATTCATGTTGGATGGGGCTTTGAGCAACCTGAACGATGACCCTGCCCATGGTAGGGGGATTGGACTAGATGATCTTTAAAGGTCCCTTCTGACCCAAACCATTCTATGATTCTATGATTAGAAGAAGAGTTCAACTGTAAAATATATGTTAGCTATACAATACATGACATGGATTTATCAGCAATCTTTTGGGAGGACCTGCATAGGTGCTCTCATCTCCACGACACAAGAACAACGCCCCATCTGAAACTAACACTCATGAAACCTTTCCATCACTGCATATATTCAGAGAACAGATTTCTTTCTTACTGCCAGGCATGAAGCACGGATTTTCAAAGGAAACAGGTAACTTTCTTGTATCTGATATCTAGTAATACATACTCTCGCCAATACCCTTCTTATTTATCCGCCTGCACTGCTCCATCTCAGGGATCCCTTTGTCATATATCTATAAAAACCTTCATTGGTAACTGTGACATTTGATCATAATTATGACACCAATACATACACATTTGTGCATTTTTGTTCAGATCAAATCTTAAGAGTCCTAATGTAAAGTTTGGTTGTGCTGGAAAAAAAAGACCAAAATCTCAGAAGATATAAAAGGCCACAGAAATTGTTTTCTACTTCAGTAATGTGAATATTAAATCCAGCATGCTAAGATTAGCTGGTTTTAAATGGAGGTGTTGTTCTGGATCAATTTTTTGTTATTCAAAGTAAAACAACTTTACCAAAATTATTATTCATTGTAGTACTTCTGCCAATCAAATATTCAGTACCTTCTGACTTCTCTTTTGAACAACTCATACCAACAATGGCTTTTTTATTTATTTAATCTGTGCATGTGAAAATATACAAGTCCCAAACTAAGCATGCAGTAATCTTTAAGATTGTCCCTGGTCTTGTCTTTTCTAGGAATCATAAACAAGTTGACCAGAACAAACATGTTTGTTTTCAAAAGGTGTTCAAAGACAGAGAGATGCAAAATGAGTTGCTTTCAAACCTCAGCCATGTGGGTTATGAATTCAGCAATATAAAAATGTGAAATCATGTCAGAGGAGACAGGAATCCTATTCACATGAATTGCAGCTGAGACAAAGATGTATACACACGCCATTGATAACAGCTAAGATATTCTTAACAGAACTAATTTGAGCAGTAATATTATGAAAACATACAGAAGGATCTAGAAAAAGAAAAAAAAAACCCAAACCCAAAACATATGTTCAACTTTTTCAAACTTACCACTGCTTTTAGTTTTTCAGCAATATCTGGTCTGATTTTAAACTGCTAAAACAATTTTCATTTAAATATATATGACAACGTGCATCACATAGCGAGTAAAATGCTGTGAAATGTTTCATAGCATGAGAACATTGTATCCTTCCATCTTTTGTTATAGTACTGAAGACAGCCACCAGTCTTCATGGGGTCCCAAGGAAAGGATAACTGTAGAACAGAACAGCATCATGCTGCAGCACACACATGCTGTACTGATGACAGACTTGTGGTCTCCACAGACCAATTGTCAAACACTACATTTTTTCCTGCCTCTGTGTTCAAATACGTAGGGACATTAATGTTTGAAAGACTGATTTCGCACTCTGTATAAGACACTGACACTGGTCTGCTAAGGAAGGTATCTTCAATAATGGGTTGAAATCCTCAAAAAGAATGTGAATTCTCATTTGGCCAGCCTTATGAAAGACTTGCCTTTCTTAGCTTGCCTTATGAAAAACAATGGGGGAATCTCTTCATAAAACTCTCCAAAAAATCCATGCTAAAAATCAATCGCATATTGCAAACAAATCTATTTCACCATATTAAAAGAAATTCTGCTGTGGAAAGAGAACAAGACCTTTTGACAACTTGAGTCTGCTCCTTCCAACTTATGTTCTGTGTCTGTTGAGATGTTGTTCAGTTCTGTATCTCTTGATCTTTGTTAAGCACTGCTGTAGCTTCAGTATTTACTTCCCTCAGGGCTTTCTGTAAAGTCTGTTCCACCCACTCATCTCCTCATATGCTCCAGGCTGCTCATGTATTTTGGAAATAGCCTGAATATCATGGACCCACAAAACATAGTACAGTCATGGCAGATGTTCTGCTAGAGACATTCCTCCTGATAAAACTAAAACTTAATCAAAATATTTGACCTGCACTCCCCCCCACCCCTCAATTACATAAACACCTTTGGGATTTTCCTCTTCTTTCTCATTAGAAAACACAAGTTCCAGTGGTGGACCACCATGAACAGAGGCCTAAGCTACTTGAAACATGAATTTACTGCTTTACTGTGAAAAAAATATCCATTGCCATTGGTGATGGCTGAGACAAACAGGGTACAAAAGTGTCTAAAGAAGTTTGCTGGTCTGGTATTAAGATATAGTAAAACTTAACTACTGCTTTGTCACAAAGAGCACTGCATAAAACTTGATCTGCTAATTACATTATGCGCTGTGTAGACTGTCAGCAACAGCCTATCCAATTTTGGCAAAAAGCCAAGAAGGTTCATTCAAATGCCTGGTAACAACCCTACTCACCCACCCTGGGAAGATGCCGCTTACTGAACTGGGCATATGAGAGGAAGGAAAGGCAGTCATTACAGCTGACTCCACTGAGAGACAAAATATACTTGAACAGAAGACCCTAGACCCAGTTGTTGTGGTTTAACCCGGCAGGCAGCTAAACACCACACAGCCGTTCGCTTACTCTCCCCCTCCCCAGTGGGATGGGGGAGGGAATTGGAAAAAAAGAAAGTAAAATTCGTGGGTTTAGATAAAGGCAGTTTAATAGGACAGAAAAGGAAGGGAAAATAATAATAATAATAATAATATACAAAACAAGTGATGCACAATGCAATTGCTCACCACCCACTGACCAATGCCCAGCCAGTTCCCAAGCAGCAATTGCAGCCTCCCAGCCAACTCCCCCCAGTTTATATACTGAGCATGACATCATATGGTATGGAATAGTCCTTTGGTCAGTTTGGGTCAGCTGTCCTGGCTGTGCCCTCTCTGAGTTTCTTGTGCACCTGGCAGAGCATGGGAAGCTGAAAAAGTCCTTGACTAGTGTTAAGCACTACTTAGCAACAACTAAAACATCAGTGGGTTATTGACATTATTCTCACACTAAATGAAAACACAGCACTACGCCAGCTACTAGGAAGAAAATCAACTCTATCCCAGCCGAAACCAGGACACCAGTGATGAAGGAATTTGTTCATATGCACCCACAGAAATATGTCCCCATTCATTTATTTCCTCATAGCAAAGAATTTCTGGCTATGACACAGCAGAAGAGGACTCACAGTATGATGAATCCATGCATGAGATCTGGATAGTAGTTTTGTAACACTCCAGTCCAGCCTACGTTCTCACTTTACATGTCAATTATTTTTCTCTCTCACTCAACCAACCTCTCTGATTGAACTGAAAATCTAGTGCACGCAGTCAGTTACAGAAACTCTTCTTCACTTTCCTTTGAAACTGGGAACTCCAGAGATGCTTCCAATAACACCACATCATATCCTCTCATACATGCTTGTATGTAATTCTTGTATGACATGAATTTCAGCATTAAACAAATAATAAAGACTATCTCTTATCAACTACATGATTTCTCTGTCTTGATTGGCAAAAGGCAATGATTTAAGTGAAAAGAAATAAAAGATGGAGAGAAAGGAGATCAGTGATTTTATGCTAAATCTGCCATTAAGGAACATAAAATGATCAGGAAGAAACAGTAAATGTAACAAATTCAACTGTCACAGCAAAAATATGGGATCTTTTAACAGCACAACACAAATCCATTGCTTTTTCTATTTCGAACACAGTAAAATCAGAAGCCTCCAGCACTCAGAAGGTAATTCCATTTCTTTCACTATCTTACAGAAAAAAGCATTCAGACACCTGCAGGTGTCCTGAATCTTGATGTTACTTTGCAGAAGAGAAGAAAATTACAGAAAATACTTCTAGAACTCATGATGGGAAATCAATTCCAGGTCAGCCAAGCCATCTTCCTGCCAAAATAGGAATTTCCTTTAGAGCTTTTTCTAGTGTTTTCCCCCATCTAATATCAAAACAGCAACTCAGTATTTCTCACTGTTTCTCTGAGAAGATAAACTAACGTAGAGACTAACAGATCTGACTGTCAGGAAGTCAGACTAGACAAAAAGACGACTCTTTGTCTACTACCTACCCTAGTATTTTTCAATTACTCCTAAACCTTCCACTTTCAGCTCTATAAATAATCTCTCCCCTTCACGAGTACAGCTTTAAGTTATTAACCTTTCACCTCGAAAATGTCACTGTGATGTCCTGCTGCTTGCTTTTAAACTCTTTTATTCTTTGCTCATTAGTTGGTTGGTCCCCATGTTCCTTGCTTACTTCAATACTCTTTTTGTACTCTGTCCAGATAGATTGCAGGTAATGGTCAAAAAGGGGAGCAACATGACAAAATGCAGTTTTGCCAAAGCTTATTATATAAGGTGATACTTTAGGATTGTCCTGGTTTCAGCTGGGTTAGAGTTACTTTTCTTCCTAGTAGCTGGGATAGTGCTGTGTTTTGGATTTAGTATAAGAAGAATGCTGATAACACACTGATGTTTTAGTTGTTGCTAAGTAATGCTTAGACTAGTCAAGGACTTTCTTTTTCAGCTTCCCATGCTCTGCCAGGTGCACAAGAAGTTGGGAGGGGGCACAGCCCAAGATAGTTGATCCAAATTGACCAAAGGGCTATTCCATACCATATGACGTCATGCTCAGTATATAAACCGAGGGGAGTTAGCTGGGGGGCAGCGATCGCTGCTCGGGGACTGGCTGGGTGTCGGTCGGCGGGTGGTGAGCGGTTGCATCACTTGTTTTCTTTTCCCTGGGTTTTGTTTGTCTCTCTCGTTCTCCTTTTCATTACAATTATTATTATTATTATCATTATTATTATTATTACTATTATTATTATTTTATTTCAATTATTAAACTGTTCTTACCTCAACCCGTGGGTTTTCTTACTCTTGCCCTTCCGATTCTCTCCCCCATCCCACCGGGGAGGGGGAGGGTGAGCGAGCGGCTGCGTGGTGCTTAGTTGTCGACTGGGGCTAAACCACAACAAGGATCTTCTTAGAGCCCTCTCCAGTTTTTCAGAGTACTTGCTGAAAGGCAGACATCAGCTCACGCTAATGCCATGCTATGCTGAGTGGCCATCCTGCTCCCTCCTGAGATCTCCCTGTTTATTCATGCAACAACCTCATCAGTCATTTTGGCCAACATAAATCCTCTTAGTTGATCATCCACCATGACATCAAGTCTCTCTCTGGCATATTTCCTTCCAGAACAGGTATTCCCACCCTCCATATCTATATTATTTCCCTTTGAGATACCTGGTTTTATTGCATTGGTGAGTTCAACTCTGCCTTATTTTTTCCTATCCTAATCTCTGTGTTATCAGCAGATCATCAGTACAGTTTATATGTTGTCTTCTGACTTACTGCTAAAACTGTTAAATAGCACATAGCCCCAAACTTACCCTTACAGAAAACTTACAGGCAGAGTTAATTGACAACAATTCCTATCTATACTTCTATTTTAAACCTACATGTGACATAGTGATTTGTACCAGCCCAGGCACACACTAAAGTACATATCAAGAGTTACCAATTTAAGTACATGACTGAAGTCGGAATGTCCTACATGCACACTATGACTTTTGTCAAACTTGTAAACACATTAAAAAAAAATTACACTGCAACAAGAAGTCTTTTCAAATAAGCCCTTTAGATCGACATGTAATTATAAACCCTTTTCTAGTTCTTTCATCCTATATCAAGCATTCTGATATTTTTTACTCAGACTGATGTTACGGCAGCAATCTTCGTATTACCCAATAGTCTTTTTCACACGAGTAGGGAGTATATCAGCACATGTAATTAAATACAGCCATCCAGCATATTCCATTTACCCTTTTAAAATACTAATGCGACATTAACTTTCTCCCAGTTCTCCAGAATTTCTTCAGTATCCCAACACTTCCTGAATAATTCAACACAGATGTCTTTTAAAGCTCCTTAGCTAGTTCTTTCAAAATTCTTGAACACAAGCTGTCTTGACCAGTTGTTTTACAAACTAGGCATTTTAATAACTGCTTTTTCACAACTTCTTTGTGTTGTTATGAAAACTATTGCATTATTTCCATGTGACAGTGAAGCATCAATTGTTGGGTCTGTTTCCCTAGAAGATAAATATTTACTGAACTCTTTTTCTTTTTGTCTCTATTATTGATAAACATACCACACACATCTATGACATTCATATCATTGCTAAGATACTTTTGCTACTAATGCACTTGGAAAACTTCCTTAGACTTCCTAACTCTGCTGCTGGTTTCTTCTTAATTTCTTTTGCTTTCTTCACCTATTGCTAAACTTTCGACTTTTCAACTTCCTTCTACTGCAAGCAATGTACTGTTTTTGTTATTTTTTTATACCAGCATAGCCTCCCCTTTCAGCTATAGGTTTGTGCCTGTCTAGCTGTTTACACAAACAACCCAATTATCATCTGCATTTTTCTGACCACAGCCTTTCTTTCAACTGAGTTAGTGTGACATTGTTTTAAACTTTGGGGGATTTACCTCTTCTGGAAGTACCAAGATATAGCACTTCAGATGTTATTTAGGCACTAAGGTCCATTTATTTGAATATCTAGACTGAAGTACAGATCAGACCACTTCAGATTTTATTGTTTCAAAGAAGTGTGTATTCAAGCCACAATCATTTCCGCTTGTATAACATCTGGGTTTAGTTCTGACCTCGGTTCTTACCTCAATTCTTTATTTGCTGAGAATAGGTCTAAGACAATATCCTAATATGTGATGTGAGGATTTGCATTCAGATATTGCCATCTACTCAACATTTACAAAGATGCTCTCATGCTGGCAGAATGAAACCTCCATATGCCACGTGTACTGAGGGCTTCACACACACAAACACAAAAAAGCTTTTTTTTCTCCCTTACACACCACAGGCTAGTTAGTATTTCATCCAGGTCTTTAGTTGGTTTTGACAGTCTATATCAGTCATCAGCAAGCACATCAACATTTATTTTAGGTATTAATTGATCTTGTGGCCTTCAAGATCATTTGGTTCAATAACTGGGGAAAGAGGACATGTCATTTTTGCTATGCGATGCTGTTCCCAACCTACTTCTGTCCTTTGATTCCAATCACAGTAATCGTCCCTCCTAGTCTGAGAAATTCCAACTTATCAGCATTTAGGTTTAGAAATTAGTAATTCCATTCCATTGCCGCTTGTTTATTAGCCAGCCTCATCACGTTGGCAGTAGGCAATTAAAGACCTCCTCTTTCAGTCCCTGGTGCCTCGATTAATTTTATTCTCAACACCTTGACTCTGCTAAACAAGTGATTTTTATTCCTCGCTTTTCTATCATTTCCCTTGGCTGCTAATTTAACACCATCTGAACAAGTCTGGCCTAACAAGTCTACAAGGCTGCTTCCCCTCCAGTGAGCTGGAGGCCAGTCAAACCACGCAGCCTCTTTTCCCCAGAGAATACAGACGTGCATTTCATAGACCCAAGTCTTACACAACGTATCTGGCTAGCAGAATACTTACCGACTTTTTTTTTTTTTTTTACAGCTTTCCATATTGTTTTACGTGCAGAACATGAATGACATCTAAGAACACACCTTATACGCCGTTCTTCTTTGGCACCATTAGAAGATTTCTAAAAATCAGTTATTCTGTGAAACTAAAACCAGTCATTTATACTAGTATGGACTATCCTTGATAGCTCCTTGCTTATTTACTTCAGAGAACCTACTCAGCTGTTACAATCCTATCTGGTATCCCATCCGCAAGAGACAGAATGCCACCTCCTTGCCCACCTGCTGACAAGAATCTTCCTTGAAGGGTGGTAAGTCTGAAGAGCTTTTCACAACCAGGCACTGAGCAACTCCCTGTTATAATATTCACCTGGATTGCCAAAGATCATCTGCAGTTTCCATGACATACAGAATGACTAGACATTTACAGTTGTACAAAATTCCTACAGTCCTCTTCCCCACTGCTCAGAGCATGCCTGCTTCCTGGCTGCTTCTAGTTACACAAAATGCTGCTTTGTCTCCCATTTCCTCGCTCTCTCTATTCGGTCACTCAGTGGCCAGTTCCTTCCCTGGATAGTGATGTTTCCTGAATCATGTTGTCCAACCACTCTTTATTCTCTCCAATGCTTTGTAGAGTGTGTACTCATCCTTTCAAGCCTCAAATCTTTGTTTCTAATACAATTGCCATGCTGCACTTAAAAAACAAAGACTCTTTAAGCTCTGGCACCAAATGCAGTACATTGCAGGTTTCCACCACTGTGCTACAGCTATTAGACAGAACTCACCCAGAAAAAATTTTGCCCGTGCCATCTACATTTTTTCCTCACAAACTCACCTATTAGATAAGATGCAAGATGGCATTCTTGGGTCCTCCTCTTGATACTACTTCCCTAACTTGGCATATTGCCTTTGAATAGCAACTTGCTAATTATGATTTCTTATTCAGTTTTCAGTGTGCATGTACATCTACTGAAATAGATCTGAATGACTATTTTAATTACAGTTGAGAAATAGCATGCCAAAAACACTTCTTGAAATCAAAAAATATGCCATCTAGTGTGTCTTCCTAATCTACTAACCGTGTAGTGTATACATACGCACACTCATGTGTGCACATATTGTCACATCAACTTAGAAAGATTCCTCTTTTTATAGCACAGCTGCTCATTACTCATATGTCTGTTTTTATAATACTAACTGCTTATTACTCACAGATAATAAGGGCTAGGTTTTGCATTGTATCTCACCTCTATTAAAGCTGCCAGGAATCAATCATATGCTACCCAACTGTCCGAAGGCTTTCCAAGGACCTTTGAGATGCACTGTTCAGGGGAGCTCCATTCTGCTCTCCTTCTTACTTTCTCTTCTCTGTTCAGGCTGGGGTGATTGGTAGCAGAAGAGGCACCTACTCCATTTCTGCTAGCTGTGTGCAGACATGATACTGACAGCTAACACAGGTTGTACCAATGTTGGTTCTGAACAAGAGGGATTTGTCCATATGACCTAAAGCTTCACTAGAAATCAACATCTGTTTTTCTTGGTAGAATTTCATTGGTCTGAGCTGCAGCCTTGCATCTGAAAGTTGGCCTTTCCTGGGGTGATGGCATGTAAAAACCACATTTGCTGCTTATATCACATCTGTTTTGGAGACAGCAGAATTCCAAATCCTGAACCCTTAATCTGGTACCTTTTCTTCCCTTACTCCTCCATACGCATTAATGGGCAAAGAAACATTTAAAATAAATTGAGAGCCATAACTGTGTTTTTCTCACAGGGAATATGGATCTTCTTGGGTTCATAAAAACTGGCCAAAACAGAGGTGAGGGGAAAAAAAAAAAAAT
>VYZW01052366.1:177-15796 GCA_013401315.1 Balaeniceps rex
GGGAGGTGCCCGACAGCGAGCCCGAGGAGGAGGAGGAGGAGGAGGAGGAGGAGGAGGAAGAGGAGGCGGTGGCAGCGGCCGGGCGATGCTGCCCCTACCACTCCTCCGACTGCTCCGAGGCGGAGGAGGAGGACACGCAGCCCCGTGGCCGGCACGGAGCCCCGGCGCAGCCCCAGTGAGCCCCTCCGCAGGCCCCACTCCCTCCAGCCGGGGGGGAGCCCCGCCGCTCCTGGTCGGCACCGGCCCCGCTCCTCCCTTGTTCCTATTTCTCCCTGCTTGGAGGGGGATGGAGAAGAGGATCCCCCGCATGCCGAGCGGGGAAGAGGATTTACGGTGAATACAGTGTTATTATTGACTGAAAATCAGACAAAACTTGAGCACCCCCCCTCATCCCTGCCCCCTGGAAGCGCGTTCCTTTTGCCGAATATTGGAAATGTTTTGTTCTTACTACATATCGGGAAAACTGTTTATGTCATGAACGTTAAAACTGCTGGAAATCTCAATACTGTCTTTATTTTTGTATATTGTATTTATATAAAAAAAATACCTCTACTTATGCATGCTAAATTATTCCCCAGGCTCTCCCACCTGCGTGATGGGGTGGAAAATAAACGGCGTTTTGTACTTGAGATGTATGAGCGCTCTGTGCGGGGGGATGCTGGGCTCTCCCGGCCCGGGGGGGCCTGGTGCTCTGGGTGCTGCCGAAGCGCCCGGAAAGGAGCGGGGAACCGGTTTCTAACCCGAATCTAATTTGGTGCCGCAGCCGTCGTGCAATACCCGATATCGGTGTAGGTGTCTGCGAGGAATCAAACTCCCCCACACAGTCCGTGTCTCCCCGGGTTTTGTTTTGCTGCTTTCCAGCCCCCCCGCCGTCCCCGGCAGCAGAGCTGCGTTTGCCACGCGGGTACCGGAGGAGCGGCGGGGTCCTCCGCCGGGCGATGCTCTCGGGAGCCCGGGGCTGGGAGGGGGGACGCCGGGCAGTAACACCCTCCTCTCCCCGCTTGGGGCTGCAAACCAGGAGCCAGGGCGTAAGAAAGGAGGGAGCAGCGCTGGTTTCCCGGGGCGGCTCGGCTCGCAAACGAGCGAGGAGCTCCGGCGGGTGGAGGGGGGCGAGGGGCCCCCGCGCCCTCCCGGTACCGAGGGCGGGGACACCCCCCCCGCCGACGGCCGCCCACGGCAGCGGAACGCGGGTTTTGCGATAAACTGCGGGATTTATCTCGCCGATAAATTTGCAGATCAATTCATCCTTGTCACCGCAGCTCTTCCCCAAATCAATTATAGCGAATTTAAATATAATCACTGGCTCATCCCCACCAGCTCGGGGCCACGTCTGGCAATTCATCCCCGCTAATGAATTCCGGCGGGGCTCGGCTCCCGCTCTCGTGTAGGGCCGCTCAGGGGGGCGGAGGGACCCGCCGGAGCCTAAGGGTCCCCGGACTCCCGCACCCCCCGCACCCCGGGTGCCGCCGCTCCCCCGGAGAGCCCCGGAGGATGAACAGCGCCGAAATACGGAGTGTTCCTACTCCCGCACGCCTTAAAAAACCGCGCTTTTTCCTTTTTTCCTTTTTTTACAAACCCGCGTTAACCTTTCAGATGAGAGCAGCACGGCCCCTCTAAACGGCTTCTATAACGATCCGCCCTGCACAGCTCAGGCTTCGTGAGATTACACGAAGGAAAAGCGTTGTCCATCACGGAGAGCTCCAGGGGGTGCGGGCTGGAGGTGGCATTTGGGAACCATGCGGTTAGTTATGAATTTACCGGCCCGGCACACGCAGCGCGCCGGGGGGATACGACGGGAATCACACACGTTCACGGGGGTAAATCATAAATCTGGATGGATCCCATATGTCAAAAGACTTGATCGGGATAAACTTGATTTGGGCTCGATCGGCACCTCCCCCCTCGCACGGAAACGCTCACGCCCGAGGCTCTGATTTAGGTTTGTAAACGATTTCCTTTCGGCCGCGGGTTGTAGAGGATTTAAGGCGATAGAAAAATAAAAGCATTAGTTGCTCCGCGATTTTCCACACCGATGGCTGCGGCTGCACCTTCGCGGGTGAGCGCCCGCGCAGGGCCGCGGCGCCTCCGAGTTACTCACTTCCAGCAGGATTTACCTCTTGCTTACACCTTAGAACATCTAAACCACATCAGTCTGGAGGACGTATAACGATTAAAAAAAAAAATTAACAATAAATAAAATAGTAATACAAAATCGAGAGCTACCTGAGATCACCCTCCCAGAAAAAGATCCTCCCTCAGCCATTAATTTTCAATTAATTACCCTCTAATTAAACTGGCAGACGTGTGCCACCGGGCCAGAAAGTTACTGTATGCCCAAGAGGTCTGTGTCCAAACGCGGCTCAGCCCTATGGAAAACAGCCTTGCGGGATACGGGCAAATATTCACGGACTCTGTATCAAAGTCCTACCGGTGTATTGTGTCTGTCTCAATAAAATTAATCTCTTTAAAGCCCAGCGTCTCACAAGAATACCTTCAGTGTTCCAGACTACAAGGGCAAATATGTTTTTCAGATTCTGTTTTTATGGACGGATTAAAGTTTATTTTCCATAATAGGGCACCTAATAAAACTCATAAAGCTCTGTCAGTCTTACAGCTGGTGGCCTCATTTAACACTTTCACTTCGTAAATCATTTTACAACTTACCAGGTGTTTCCAAAACTGAAAGGAGAGGAGGGGGGACGAGAGCAAGACGGGGGGGAAGAGAAATTAAAGTCACTTAAAATATAGATACGGTCCTTTGGTGGTGGGTGCGTTCGCGTTGTCGCTTGGAAGGGCTTCAAAGAAGGCGTCGATCCCAACGGGGGGAGAAATACCTTTTAATCGGGATTTCCCACGCTCTTTTGAAGTGAGGAGGCTCGTCCCACGTGCAGCGCAATCAAAGGCTCCGGCTGATTAGCGGAGCCCGCTGATGCCCGCGCCCCGCTCCGCGCCCCGTTCCGCGCCCCGCGGAGGCTCTGCGCCTGCTCCCGGAGCGGCCCGGCCCGGCCCCGGGAGGTGAGTGCCCCGGGCGGTGGGTGCCCGGGGTTTGCCCGGCCGGGCAGCACCCACGGGGCCCCATTATCTCCCGCAGCCCCCGGTTAGCCTGGGGCCGGCGGGGACGCCCTCTCCGGCTGAGCATCACCCTGGGGTCCCCCCCGCACCCAGCCCCGGGGTGCCCCTTGGTACTGGGGGGGGGGTCGCTTTGCCTTGAGACCCGGCACAGGCGGGGCTAGCAAGGCTTTAATCTGCCCCCCTGTTTGTAATTTCATTATTCGATCGGTTCCCTCCCCCAGACGCAGTAGGTAACAAGCCTCTTAAAACTTTCATTGCCGTACTTGAGAAGTGGTAAGTATGAACATGGACCTTTGGTAGACATTTTACTTTAAAAAGCAACATGGTTTAGGCATGGATGTCATTAACTGGCAATTTCATAAGCATTAAGTGCTAAAACAAAAGAACCAAAATAGGATCCATATGTTCAAGGTAAACCTGCTAAAAGTCTTTCAAATGGGAAACCATAAATATGTAATCCCCCTCAAACTCTCTGTGAAGCTGCTGGGAATGAAATACTTCACTACCAGAAAGCCTATTGATTATTTCTGAAGTCCAAACTGCTATGCTCATCCAAAACTAAGGGATTAATGTCAGCTTTTTCTCTAGTTCTCAGTAAGACCCCATCCCACACTCCCTCCTCCTCCTCTTACGCCCCTTCCCTTTACGCCTGCGGGGCCGCGAGCGGGAGGGTTGCATGCCTGCTGCTCCCTGCAGCTTCCATCCCATGAATCCTTCCCAGCTCTGATTTCTGCTCCCAGCTCTGATTTCCCTGCTGGGGCCTACACTAAGAGCTGGTTCCCCAGGTGCCACCTTGGGCACCAGACATCCTTCAGGGCGGTGAATCTCAGCGTAGATCCCCTTCTTTCTTTCCCAACTTTCCCCTTGCGTGCTGCGGGTGCTAGGATAACTACATGGTGCTTCAGCTGTGAAAGTAGAAACATCGTTTTTTAATTCTTCACCCATACATCATTCCTGTGATGTGCAAGGTGCTTCTAGGTTGCCTGTTTGAATCCCATGAACAGCAATGCAGGACAAATAGCGGAAGGGATGAAGCTCCCAGGGCACCTTAGTCTCTCTTGGGCATTGCGTGTAGTGACCAAATTACAGTCCTTCTGCCCCCAAAATGCTGGTGTGAGTCTGGCCAGAGTTAAATGCCAACTGCATGTTACTCAGTGGTTTGATTTCTTATTTTCCACTAATGCTCACGCAATTGGAATCACATCTATGGTGGGTTGGGGTTGTCCAGGATTAATAGATTTGACAGTTTTGTCTTTTCTGGGACTTTGTGCTTTATTTTTCTTGCCTTGAGGAGTGAGGGGTTGTGTAAGGTCTCCTCCAGAGAGTCCTCTGCAAGGGCAGAGACCCAGGGAGGTATTTACTGTCTTGTTTTCCCTACCCTGAGGGCTGAAAATCTTTAGTTTAAGGGAAGTCCTGGGGCTCTCCCTGTGTGGAAATGGAAGTGTCTGCATGGAAATGGGATCACCCACGATGCGTAGGAGGTCAGAGTGGTCATCTACTGGTCTTTGATCACAAGCTACTATCAAAATTTGGCATTCGGCTTCCTTTTGGAAAAGAAACAGATTTTGCTGGGTCAAATGTAAGTCGGCCTGGTCTCTAAAATCAGTGGATGAGAGGAAGGACATCCTTTTCTTCTTGTAAAACCCAGCAGAGCCAGTGGCTTGCAATGAATTGTGTAGCTGGAAGGCTTAGCTCCATTTTACTGCTTGCAGGACATTTGCAAGCGGATCACAATTTCCTCTAATTAATCCATTATTTGAAATTATTATTCACAGGACTTCTGTTAACGTTCTTGGCCGATGGCAGCTTTTGGCAGGTTGGACTCATGTCTGAAAAGGGAGCATGGCTGGACAATGCAGAAGCCTCTAATTCGTCCGCCTCCCCTCTTCCCGCACGGAGGAGACGGGGATGGAGAATTCCTGTCCCCATCCAGCCCTGCTGGGCTGTGGGTACCATTTCCATAAATACCAACGAAAGGCAGCCAGCATGGATTTTAACCTGGGGATGGGGCAGGGGAGCGATCCCAATTTAGAACAACATCTCAGGGGATGGGGCAGATTGTCCATCGCTTGCTATCCCCGGATGCCCTTTCTGGAAAGTACGTGAAAGCCAAGCACAAGCTGCCGAGCCGCCACCGGTGCTAATTTCTGCAGTGTAATAGCGGCTGGCGATGCGCAGAGGTCTGCATAGACGATCTAATGATTCTTTCTGGACTTCAGCATGATGAATCTATAAAGCATGTATTGCTGTAGCAGCTAGGTGCAATTTTAGAAATGTTAATGAGTAATTACATAAAGGTTGTCCACAGTCATTGATGTTAATCACTGTTCTTTTGCCAGGGATAATTAAGATGACACTTCAGCAGCGTCAGCCAGTGGTTCCTGCTGTCTCTGCTGCCTCCTCCATTCCCAGCTCCTGCTGCGGCTCTCACCCTCTTCCAGGGATCTTCTCGACTACCTTCATCCCTCCTGTGCTCTTAGCCCCCCAACTTTTCTGAAGGGCCTGACTGACTGTGGCCTGAGGATTTTTGATATATATACGAGCATTTCACATGGCCTTGTGAGGGTGAGCTGAGGGTGCCGGGAGAAGCAGGTTTGGGTGATGTGAGGCAGTGATCTGCTGCCTCTGTGCTCCTGCCTGGAGCATCACGGCACTCAGCTCCCTTCTGCAGGTAATTTGCTTAGACAATATGTGCACCTTTCTTTGGCCTCCACCTCATGAACCAGCTGGTCTTCCCACCTTTTTTGACTTTTTGTGTGCCTTGGAAACCTCCGATGAAAGGATCGTGGCCAGTATTAATGACTATGGAGGAGCTGGAATAACAGCTGTGTAAGTATATGGTTTGTTGCAATAAAACATAATTTTTGTCCACATTTTCACTCTTCAGCCCGTGATCAGATGTTGTTCAGTGTAACACAGGTTCCAGGTGATGGAAAGCCCATGATGGGGATTTTAGTGGAGGAGAGAGACCCCATTTGTACCACTGAAATGCATGGGTCCGTGGGTTGGGGTGCAAGTTAATCTTATGCTTCTCCTGCAGATTTCCCGGGTAAATGAGTTGAACTGCCTGCGTGCTGGTTCCCCGGCTGTAGGACAGCAAGGAGACGAGTGTGTGACCTGTTCACCCGCAGGGACCACAGAGTCACGTTGAGATGGGAAGGCCAGCCTAGGTGTCTGAAGTTGGATCACCCCCAGGGAGCAGGAGCTCTGGCAGCGTGCAGGTAGCTGGCACTTGCACCATGAAAAAGATCTCCCATTCTGTTGGCCCTGAAGCTGCCCAGAGAGGACACCTCTCTCGTTACTACAGATCCTCATGGATGCTCTTTGCTTTGGGGATGGAAGGAAGAAAGCTCTTTCATCAGCTAAGCATGGCAAGACACCTGAAACCCCCACTCCTTTATTCTTCCAGATCTTCATCTTTAGGACTGATAAATACATCTAGAGGTTACATTTGAGCGTGGATTTTAGCAGCAGAGGAATATGGGATAATGTTGAAAAAGCTTAATGTCCTCTTCTGCAAAACCTGTTAATCCTGTGCCTCCGACAGCTCCACGTCAGCCTTTGGGTAGCCCTGGCTCCTCCCTGGAGGAGGCCATTTCAGGGAAAGTGCTACTCAGAATTCGTGAGGGTGTCAAAAACCTGACCAGGAGTAAAGATTTGCTCCTCCAGCCCTTAGCAGTCTGAAGGCTCCTTTAAACTCACAAACCTGGTGTTAGGTTTCACAAGAATAGGGCAGCCCAAGAAATATCAATAGGTCTAGTGTCCCTCCGGATCTGATTCTCACATTGCTTTCAGACCACAGATAAGAAAAATGAACTGATTCAAAACCCACAGCAGCTTTTGAGCCGACCTATTGCCTGCTGCTCAAGCTCTGAAGCATTGGTGAAGAGCTCCCTAAAGCCTCCCTTGACAGTTTTTATCATTGTAGGAAATGCTCATGATTCGCAATTGCTGCCTCTGCCTTTCTGCACTGCTTCCCAATCTGTGCTGCACACTACCCGCATAATCCTTGGAGTAATAAAAATCTTCAAGAGACCAACAGGCTTAGTTTCATCTTCATATGAACCATTCAGTTAGGGAATTTGGAAAGTAAACACCATCTAGTCAATGTTTTAAGGGCAAGTTGAACTACAGAATAAGGAAAAAAAAGATCCATCCAGAATATACAGCTTTGGCTGAGGAGGAGAGATGATTTTGTGAGTAAGATGCAAGCCTAGAAAATGCAATCAAGATGACTTATTTTTCCCCAAGGTGACACTGAGCATACCTTGACTTATTGTCTCTATACTAGAAAAATGCGTTGCTCCATCCCCTGGCTGTAACTGAAGGCTGTTCCTGCAGTGGGCTTCACTGCCTCTTAACAATATTCCCTGTTATTTCACCCCAGGGCTGTGTGTGCCGGCACACCCAAGAGAGATCTGAGGATACTCTTACCGTCTGAACGGTAAAAGGTCCGTAATGGAGTTTTTAATGAAAAATGTGTCATGCTTGGAAATCTTTCACATTGAAAATGAAACAACCAGTTCACTGTTACTGGCAAAAGACTTTAAAGGAACTATTCAAAAAAGGTCTCTATTTGTAGTCTTACCAGTTACATTCTAGTTACATTACTTAGTCATTTTTTAATGTATTCACTTTGAAGTCCTCCATTCGCACAAGGGAGCTGGTTTCGGTGTGTGAACTGTTTTGTCCTAGGACACAAGTTTTAAGCAATATTTTGTGCCAGCTGGCTCTTCCTAAACTTATTCTTGATAGATACTCATTTCATTTCATTTCCTTAAAGCGTTATTAGGGAAATCACGTGATATCCGATTCTGAATTGTGCATGCATTTCAATTAGTGGAAGGCTACTGTAATTAGTTTTAAAGCAAGGCTGCAGGTCGCACCAGAATTTGAGGATAGCACAGCTGTTTTATATGGGCAGCTGTGATGTCCATACCTGCGGGCCTCATGGTAAACTAAGCTTTACTGGAGGGCAAAGTGCCTCCAGGAGATGAAATCACGAAAAGTGGCATATGGTAAAAGAGTCTTATCTCTACCTACAATTTCCTGAAATCAGTCCAACCCAAAAAGTCTCGGGTAAAACTTACACCATGCCTTTGGAAAAGTGACCCTATGGATCAAATTGTCTCCTGAAAATAAAAGTGCTTCATCTACTGCAGGAAAACATCACGTAGATTCTTGCACACACAGGACGTACCTTGGCACAAAGCTGCTATTACACTCAACGCAACAAAAATTTGAGTATTAGAGTTGCCACTTGCGTATTTATTAAGCTGCAAGCACTGTCGTGCACATTTGGCACCGCGCTGCTCCCGGGCTGTAACTTTTCACATGCAAAGTTCACCCGTAGAACAATGCGAATCAAGCGATCCCAGATGTGCTTTAAGTACAGTATTGGGTTGCACACCTTCGCTAGCGCGAGGCAGGGCAGACCTGCTTGCGTCTGCGCTTTCGGAACACGACTGATATCAACCCGTCATCCCCGGTGTGCAGGACAATGGAAAAATGTCAAGTTAAAAAAGCCCTGCAGATACTTGGCCCATTCAGGTGCGGTGTTAAAACCCTGCCAAAAGGACTTGCGTATGATTTATCAGCGTAACACTCTGGCCAAAGCTAAAAACCAGACTTTACTGCCCTGTTAATTTTGATACAGAAAACAGAGAAAGTTTAAAACATCGCTGTCCAGCTTAAAAGAAAACAAAAATTGAAACAGTGATAATAGCTGTGAGTGGATAATGCTGTTTAAAGGGGGACTTGAAATCTTCTGCTGTATAGCTAAAAAATCAAACATCTGCCTTTTAGTTAAATGCATCTAAAGCAAATCACACTGTAGTTTCCGCTGGCTTGTCAGGCGTGAGGATTAGTGCTGCAACCGTAGCTGCTTGGTTTTCCAGAACAGTGTATTTTTATCAATTCAAAGCTTTTTTCTGCTCCTGAAGTAGTAACTCCGCCAAACCTCCTTTATGGAAGAATTTTGGACATTTTAAGTGGCATCTCTCTTACTGGAACGATCAGGGAACGCTTCTCATGGAGGTTTGAGGTCAGCTAACAGTCTAATACTCAATAGGAAGACGTCTCAACATGCTGTATTTTGTGTTATCGAACATTTTTTCTGTGGCAGACAAAGCAGAACGGGTCCAAGCCCGGTGTAACTTCCCCAGCAGCCTCTGCTGGCGGTCAGTGCTCAGTGCGCAGTTTTGCAGGAAGCCGCCTACCAGCATTGGGACTTGCTGCTGTAACAGAGACCTGACGGCACCGAGAGCCCCGCTATGAGGAGGAGAGACTTTGGCAGGGCTAGCTTTGCTGGTGACAAGTTTTTTATCCGAGGTTACAAATATGATATATAAAAAACATATACAATATATATTTATACATACATTTATACATATATAGTATCTATAAAATATATTATGCATAAATATATATTTTAATATAAACATCTAAAAATAAATATAAAATAATCTCAGCTTTCCTTTTCACATGTGCCTTACATCCTTGGGATGCAACTGGACCACGGAAGTGACAGCTTGCAGATGCGTACGTACATCAATAGCACACTCTGAGAGGCCTTCCACCTCCGACAAGCTGTAGAGCGGTAGCACCATGGCAAAAATTGTTAAACGTGGCAAGATCCAAGACTCAGGAATTCACATTTATCTTAGAATTGTCAAATTTAATTTTGACAGTTATTCCCTCACTGAATCACAGCGAGCGGATGGGACTTACTCCGAAACGCCCGCAGCAACTGTCCTTGTACTGTGACTACAGCACTTCGGACTGGCAGTGTATTTTGGCTGCTTTCCTTGAAAATTCAGTTTTTCAAAAAAATTTATGTTTATACATAAACGTGACAAATGAAAAAGCTGCAGGCAGGTTAAATCTGTTTTCTTCAGAAACAAAACAATGACTCTAATAACTGTTAAGCTTGAACAAAACATACTAGCTGTTTGGGATAAATAATAACTAATGCAAGTCTCGGTTTAAAAAAAATAGCAATTGTAATTTTAGAGTGTAAGGTTAAAACCATCTCCTGTAATTGCATAGCAACACCTGCATCACACTGCCTCAGGCAGCTGCAGCAAGAGAATAGGCTCGGACCCGTAAAACACTAGGTAATCTTTCCACGGGCAGCAAAGGGTGGTCAACTCCAGTCACCAAGCAAAGCATTCAAAGCAGGAACCAGCAGCCTGCCACATTTAAGGAAGATGTTTCAAGATTTATCTCGAGGAGCAAAGTTGCCTCAACCTCCCAGCTAGAGCAATGTGTTTCCATTTACATATTATTAAACCACAAACACGTTGAAATGCTGGGTCTACCTAAACTCCTGCAAAAAAAGGTAATTAATTAGGTGGCTGCTGCAGTCTAGGGGGAGCAATTTTTACTCACCGAGGTCCCATGCATTCCACAGCAGCTGGTTTCTAGGGGCTTGCACAGATTCTCTCCCGAGTCCAGCCTCCAAAACTAAAATACGAGGTTTGGTGTGGTTGTTTGCAAGGGAGCTGTCTACACGCAGTCTTCAAAGTTGTGACTTTTGTTTCCATCAAAATACAGCACAAATTTTTCTGCTGCCCATACTTCTGTTAATTGGTATGAATTTTAGAAATACTTAATTTTTTCCTCTTCTGTCAGTTGCATGAAAGATGCAACTGAGGGGAAATAACCAGTTTTGTATGCTTAAAAGCTGCCAATGGTATGAAACAGGCTGAAGAAAGCATCTTGCTTTGTTCTTCTGATAGTAATCTCTTCTGTGTTAGCTGTTATCACGCTAGCGTAACCTGGGATTTTGAAACCGGGTGTCTCTGCTCCCAGGATACCTTGTTCCCTACAACTTGCCCTCTCCAACAGAGGAAAGGTGAGAAAAATACCTCCCTGGCTGCTGGGGGAAGTACTCCTCCGCCTGAAAACATTACTCATACAACTGAGCAAGAGTATTCTACATTCAAATCTTTGATTAAAAAATAAAAAAAACTAAAAAAATTATTGTCCACCTTTCTTGCTGCAGAACTGAAAATTTTCTGGAGGATGCCTACTGGGAGCAAATTTTCCCAGCAGGGACAGATCCAAAGCAGCAGAATAGATCAACTGGTATCAAATGCAACTAGGAGGCACCATGAGTGAGCGGACTGTTGAATGCCAGAGGACAAGCCTGGCCATAGAAACAGGGCTGGCAGCTCCAGCACAGGTAGGTTACGCAGATCCAGCGCACATTGCAGGCGAGAAAGTGCTTCCCTCCCTCCTCCCAGTTTAAGGTCATTCCCTTCCTGGCAAACCAGCTAGAGTAAAGCTAATACAAACAGCAGAGCCTTTAGAAAAATTGCGGTTTAATGTGTAGTGGTAAGGTGACAAAAGCAACAAACCATTAACACCGAGTGTTACAGAAAGAAATGTACATGGTCTTTTTTTAAACATCTGAATGAAAAATGCAAGCAAATTCTTAAGGAAGGTATTCTCTAATTAAAAGACTCATACTGATATTATTCTTTATGCCTAGAAAAATCTGATTAACACAAGTGATTAGGCAACTCCAATTTTAAAGCTGCAAAAAACAGGCTAAAAGAGCAATAAAACTACGCTGTGATCTCTAAACCCAATATAATTGGGAAAAGTCAGATCTTCAAGTCGTTTTCCCACAGCTTTGAATCCAACTGAAGATCTTTTCCTGACCCACAGTCAGGTAAACAATTCACAGAATTAGCAGATAACTTCAACACTTTAAGAAAAAGTTGATTTCTTCCCAAACTGACTCACTAGTACTTACGCCATCTAGTGGCCTGTTTCTTCAGGCAAGTACGATGATTAGTTATTAAAAGCCTTTGGTTAAGGCTGCTTCTTTAACATACAGTGGTCAGTATTATGGTATTATTTTAAATGAAAGGTTAGAATATGCAAGGCAGCATGCTACTGCTGACTGGGAGTATCACAGAAGAGAAATTCATGCTCTTCTCCAGACACTAACCATCAACGTGAAGTACTCATACTAAAAAGGGACATTGCAAAAAATAGTTTTCCCTTTCTTCAAAAAGGCCTTGTGTCACCTTCAGTTAAACCTGTACTAGTGTGTAGAGCAAAGTAAGTGTTTACATGAGAAAATGGAGCCTGCAGAGTAACACAGCTCTCCTTGTTCACAATTATTTGGGTCTGAAAGACTAACAAAGCTTTGCATCTTCATGCAGACTCAGTTTTTCTGTATGTTTTATTAGAAAAACCAATCTAAAGCTTCAATCTGGATTCTTTTGCTTGCAAAGCCTTGGTTGCTAGTTCAACTCTTTCTTTTAATAAGCTAGCTTCTTCAGCACTTTTTTGGGCTTGTACATTTTTCAGTAAGAAGTGGGTAAGGAAGAGTTTCAAGCCTTCCCGTAGCATTCCCAGTTTGGGGTTGTCAGATATCCTGCAAAGATACAGATCAAGAATAGTATTTAGTCTTCTACTGTTTCAGAAGTTTTTTATTTTTTCTTTATTTTCTTCAAACAGAGATGTAGGAAAAACCCCAACCTATAAAAGGAGCTTTTCTGAAGAGGCTTTCAAATTACCAGCACGTCTACATTGGTTTGGCAAACAGCCCAAACACACTCAACATACAGTCGATCCTCAACAATAAAATGGAATATTGGAGCCTCAGACTTGCTTTATGTAAACAATTACATTACAGCAACAAACGAGGCACACATCACGTTTGAGCTTCCTTGTGTTGCAGCATAACAGCTGAAACATCATCACCTAATTTTTTCAAACTTTATGTGACATTGCAAGTTTAATACAACAAAATCATGGAATCACGGAATAATTTAAGTCAGAAAGGATGTCAGCAGGTCATCTTGTCCGACCTCCTATTTAAAGCCAGACTAACATCCAGGTGTGGTCAGATTGCTCAGTGTCTTTATCCATTCAAGTCCTGAGCATCTCCAAGGATGGAGATTTTCCAGCCTCTCCAGGCAACCCTGTTCCATATACAAAAATAAGATTTTCCAGATAACACTGATATTAAAAAAAAAAAAATTCCCCCAAACCTTTCCCTTATTAGTATTTATTTTTCCTTCTTACACTAAAGATACCTTCTAGCAAAGACTGCTGGGAGAGTGAATTCCCCTGCACACAGATGGTAAAGCAATAAGGAAAGCAGGTAATTACAGAGCTCTGCTCATGAAAATCCTATGACCAAAATGATACACTGAATATCTGAAAGCCTTATTTTGTATAACACTTCTCACAGTTGTATCTATACCAGAGTCTGTACTACCAAACAAACGATATGCTTCCCCCCGCTCACCCAGAAGAGCTTACTTTTTAAGGGATGGATGGCCGATCTTTGGCAAAGGCACTGTATAATTCCAAACAAAATAAGCAAACTTCTTATCTTCTTAATTACTACTCACCAAGGGTTCCCTGGAGATCTCTCTGATCACTTACCTCACAAAAATGTCACTAAGTTCTTCAGCATCTGTTTTGATTAACAGCATGCTTAATACTTGTCGCAAGAAACGGACTTTGGGTTTATCTAGTTCGCTGAATTCAATTACCTGGTGGAGAGAGAGGGAGAGGGAGAATTAGATTAATTCAAGTATTTCAAACAGCTGAACTCTCTTCCAAATGAACAGCTTTTAGCACACCAACTGGCCTCCCATATATACCGAACCTGAAGTTTGGCACAGAAGAATTAGCTGAGAACACTGCCTCCAAAAGCCAATCAATAAGGAAGCAGAGAAGTGTCTAAGGAATAACCTGTCTACTAGTACCAGAATACTGGATATAATTTCTCAATTAGATAAATACTTCAGGAGTACCTAGGACAATCCATATAATTGCCTGTTTAACGCATTTCAATTATTATTCTAATAAAATTCTACGGACTCCCCATTCTGAAATCCAAGTGCTCAGTAGATTTCTTTCTGGCCTAATAAAAAGCAACATCAGCTAAAAAGCATAGCACAGAATCCACTGACAAAGCCTGTTTATGAAGGGGCCTCAGTTCCAACTCTGGATACTCTAGAGAAAATAATCTTACAACTGCTCTAGATATAGAATTGTAGACTTTCTGTATGCCTGGGTCCCTTTTTCCCAAATGATACCATTACTGTAATCAATGGGATTAATCTGGTAATTTTAGAACAAGTTTTGTCTTAGCTCATGACCACAAACAGCTGAAGTACCAGCTAGGTAACAGAGAAAATACATTTTCCATAGAACTAGCAAATGCAAGGAAAACACAGAAGTATTTTGAAAAGAAAACACACCAACCTTGAGAACTGAAAGTGGCAATGATTTTGTCCTTAATAAGTGAGCCAACAGTGAAACCAAGTTGGAGATGGCAGTGGCTGACAGGTTTTCTAAGTCTCTGATTTTGTCCCAGATACTAAACTGAAACGTCACCTAGGTGTCAAAGGAAAAAAATATCCTACAAATCAAGTGACTGTTTAAATAAGTAACAACGTAACAAAACCTTTCCGCCTCCTATTCTTTATGAGCCCTCTGTTAATTAACAGAGATGATTGATCAGATTGTTCAATTCTTTTAAAATGCATAAAACAGAGGAAAGCAAACCTTCTGCAGTAGTTATTTTACTTCCTATTCAGATATGACCATGAGTATGCCTTACTGAATGCACAGCTATACCAGCAGAATTTTTCCGAAGGATTGAGATCTTAACAGGCATGCATCCATTCTCAGGTATTTAATAACTGTCTTCCTAACCACAATGATGACACTAAAACAAAAATAGAAACAGAGGTTTTTTTCACCTGAAATCGTCTTTCATATTCACAAAACTTGTTAGCCAAAAACGCATAGAAGGGATTATATGTCTTCTCCTGCAAGCAGCAGTAAATGATAATGTGAACAATTTCTCTCTCCTGCTGATCTTTCAGTCCAAGCCTAAAATTTAGGAAGAGAATGAGAATCGTTTACCAAGGAAAAAATTACTGCCACAAAGTAAGAGCTACAGTCAACATCCAAGAGTAATACCTAAAAAAACCTCCAAACGCCACATGAAATTTTACTTGTTAGAAAGTTCTTACAAAGTCTTTAAAACACTGAATGGACTCAAACCCTTAAGACTGTGGGTAGATCAGTATGCTGGCATGGCAATATGGAAATGCTAAGGTATTACTGATGTTAAAGGAGTGGCTGCAAAAGCAAGACCTCAACAGACAGAAGTGGAATGATACAAGTATAATTACTCTCTGGGGAACGAAAGGTAGCCCGCTCCTTGTTTGTAGCTCTCTGTGAAGAAAAACAGAGGAGAGGGCCCTGTCATCATAGAGTCCTGTGCCTCTGAACATAGCAGTAGTACTGCAGCAAGTGGTACCGATGTACCGATACAAAGGTAAATCGTGAAACAGAACTGCAGGACCCTGTTGCTGTTATCTCACACTTGTACCTACAGTCATAGGAGGAAAAACAGCCTTTGGATCAATGTAAGACTATTCAGAGAAACATGTCCCGGGCCCTTCACTTCTCTGGTACTTACTGGGGATAAGAAAATATTTTAAGATTTCTTAAAATCTTAAGTGATATGAATCACTCGGTGATATGAATCTTTTCATCTCTA
>VYZW01052366.1:23934-58494 GCA_013401315.1 Balaeniceps rex
CATAGTCTCTAGCATAAAACGAACCTATTGGGAAAAGAAATATTTCTGTGGATTATGTGCTGTAAGTTTCTTTAATAAAGTAGAGAGTGTACTTTGAAATTACTATTCTGTGAGAATAAGCATCTCAGCCGGCAATATACATAAAAATTTAGATTACATGAATACAGAGAAGGATGCTTACTTTAACTCCTATTATATTTGTGTTCAAGCTTCAATTCAAAGCTTAATCTGTTAAACACCATGCCTCTGTGAGCATTTTTTGAAGTGTACAAAGTATCACAAAACAGAAGCACTGTCCATTGCATGAGACACAAATCAGTCCTAGTCTCAATCATTACAAGCGTTTTGGTGTCTGTGTCCTACGAACTAATGGAGAAAGACAAGAACGCAAATGGAGAAAGACGAGAAGAACGCAAATAACTGAATGCGACAACTGAACACTAGTGGCAACTTAGAATCTAAATAGAGTGTAGCAGAAAACTTTTTGGTAAATTAACATATGTATCCAAGTGCTTACTAAAGTCTATTCAGAACAGAAAATCTTTTAAAACACACACACATACCCTAGTCTGATCCTGGAGTTTCTTCTCCACTGTGTTTGCTTTCCTCTGGGCTTCAGCAATCAGTTCCTTCAAAGCCAACGCATCATCTTTTCTTAAGGAAAAGCCCACGTTTTTCAGAAGAAACAAAATCAACTCAATCTCTTTTTCAGTGAAAGTGCTAACAAGCTTTTTCAGAATATCAAAGATCAGCAGGGAATGAACCACATAGAAGTTATACAGATGAGCAATCAAGGCAAGCAGATTTTCACATTCTTTCCCTTCAGCATCACTTTTACAGAGTTCATCAAATTTCTTCACCACGGCTTCCAAAAAGTGAGCGCCGACCTGGCAACAGTTCCATTAAGGGCAGGGGGGGAGAAATAATCCAGCAGTTAACCGTAAGTAAGATTTAACAGACATCTGTAAAACATTCATTTCTGGGGCACTGCCACTATTAATTTTAAAGAAATATTGTTGCTCCTCTCAACCAATATGGATGTTCTACATTTACATATACAAATACCTAAGTGGTGTGACATTTTCTTAAAGTATATGTTATTTACACCTCATATATGCCATCCAGTTGTCTTTTAAGTTCTGTGCAAGAAAAGCAAATGTCATGAACTTACAGTATACATACATCAGAATTTGTTTACATAATTTTCATGGACACCTATTAGCATCTTCCCAGCTGTCAGGCTAGCATGCTGTTACTGCTAGTCATTCATCCAGTAAAAGCTGCATGTCAAAAACCCAATGCATCACAGAGTTCAGCATCCCAGAACAAAATCCTCAACAGCAGCGTAAAAAGTAATATTGTAAAACAACCCCCAACATACCCAGTTTTCACAGTTGCTGAGCGTGAGCTTAGGCTGATTTTGAAGTGGGGATAAGCCTTAGGCATTTGTCAGCTGGGAAAAGAAATTTTGGAATCTCTATATTTATGTGTTCTGTCTATATATGAAGAGAGAACTGATGCTAAAGACTGGAATTAGAAAGCATACCAAAATATAGGTAGGTAATGAACACATTACTGCTACAGAAGACCCTGCACCATTATTATGGTGCTAACATTTGCTAATTGTTCTTATGAAAACCAGAAGTCCCAGTAGCAGTACTGACTTGCGTTACAAGCCTTGACCAGCTCAGGTTTTAACTATCCAATGATCATATTGCACAAACGTATAAACACAGCTATTGGAATCCCAACTTCTGCATTGCTCAAACTAATCTTAAATGCAGCTGTGCTATCATGCTTTTGTGTAATGCATATTCTACATTTATTTTACAGAAAAAATAATGGGGCTTTATAGTATACTTAAATACTACAGTCAGATTCAAAGACACTGTGTAACAGAGTCAGTAGTACAGAAGACAGTTTGGATATCATCTATCTCTTTCAATACCTGTTATTACATCTATATCTAAAACCTATTACTAGGTATTTTGCAAAGTTTCAACTTCTAAAAATATTGTGTTTCTCTTCTTAAAACAGCATTGTAATATTACGTTATATTTGCAGTCAGAACTGCCTTTCAAAAAGCAAAGAGGAACAAGAAAGTTTAACGGCAAGGCTGCATGGAGAAAGCTGCTGTAATTGCATCCATCCGATATTTAATACGGTTTCAGAGACAGCATTCAGGTCACTATATGACAAACTGAAGAACTTGCATCTTTTGCATTGAGATGTAGAAAGAAAATGTAACTTGATGGGAAAATGGTGCTGGAACACCTCAGCTTCCTGAGAGACATTTCACTAAAATTAGCTAAAATCTTCCCTTTGACATCAGTAGTTTCAGCTGCTTCTTAACAGTAAGCCAGAAATATTTATCTCAATCCTTCATCAGGCTTCAAAATACAAAAATACCCTCCAAAAATTTGCCATGCTTTTTTAAGTTTTTTATATTCTGGAGTCATTGATATATCTAGTTAATTCCACTGATTATTTGCATGATTGGGCTTTTCCACTGATGTAAAAGGATTTCTGTAACTGCAGTGCTTTCCTTATCTGGATACACATCCTTCAAGAACAATACCCTCATATACCCAAAAGAACAGAAACAGATTAGTGTAACTAAAGAGGAGAAAACTTGAAGCCTAAAAAAATTCAGTTTTATCGATGCAGAAAGATTTTGATGAAAAAACTGATGTTTTTTTATAAGTGACCGGTGGTAACTCATGAAGGAAAAATTCATCAGATAAAGCAACAGACTTGGTCCCTTTCACTTGTGGACACCTAGCAAATAAGCTACAAATACTGATGAAATTCAACTAGAGATGCTTTTTAGTGACACACAATCAAAAATTAAAAGGCAATTCAAACAAAATATCAAGGAAAACACTCTACAATATGTATTACTAAACAAAATTAGTCCCAACCACAAGAATTACCTCAATTCCTACATTATGATGAAGGACGCTGACCAAAAGGACATGCTCCATCATCAATCTTGCAGGCATGGCAACTGCAGTAACACAAGCATTCATGAGAATATCTGTCAGAGTTTCATTCATGTCCTTTCTGCTGTTGGCCATGTAGAGCTCTTCCATCTGTCCACTAATGGAGGACAAATTTGGTTCACTCAACCTATGAGAAACAAAATCCAATGCTGACTTTTTCTTCTCTTTACACGGTTCCACAATTTTCAATTTACCCAACAACCAACCTATTCTTTTTAGAGAAACTAGCTTGGCTTAAGAAGAAAGACTGAAAGGATGACTGGAAGGGACCTTTTGCATTTTGCAGTGTACACTAAACTAAAAAAGTACAACATATGTTTAATTCTGGGGTTTTTTTTGAAAATATTTACATGTAAAAATAGATAAGCAGCAGTATTTACAAAGTACTGTCAATGTGCTTACTGTCACACTGAACAGACTTATTGAGACTTTGTTCTTAGCAGTTGTAACTATGGCACATCAGAGTCTTTGGAGAAATTAAGTATGAAAATACCTCGTATTTTTCTGACATATAAGGTATATCAAATTCTAAACGACTGAACAAACTGCATACCGTAGTCTGCATTTTACAGATAATATAGATAAAAGAAAATGCCAACAGATTTCTTATTTTAAAAATACTCTAAAATTAAAACACGTGAAAGTGTTAATTACTTTTTCTGTTCTTCAGTACTTCAAGCTATGCTCCTCCTCAGTTGTAGTGTTGGAGAAATTTAATTTTATTTAATTAAAACACATTTTTTTATAGGTATACTCCAACTGACACTTAGTGAATTATACCTAGCACTTGCAGGCAACTGCTGTGTGGAATTCAGCCCAATCTTAAATTTATTTTCTGGATTTTTCAACTTCTATAATGACCAACTTTGAAGAATTTATATCAACAAAGATAATTATTATTAAGGATAGCAGACATGATTGCCAACTTAAAATCAGTTTGTGAAGAGAAAAGTCACATCCTTGCCACTTTTCTGTGAATGATGAACACTGTCACATCGAACCAGAATGATTAATGACTTTCCTTATTACATTACCTATTAATGAGACCATTCACCATTTTCTTCAGTCTTCCCAATTCTTCTCTTTTCTTGTCATCTAGTGTCTCCTGAGCTTTCCTTACTTGAGGGGGAACATACTTCGTAGCACTGTGATTATGACTCTTACCAGGAAAACAATAAAATAAGATACCAAATGAAACTAGTATCTTAAATATTTGAACACAAACATACATTTCTATTTAAGATTAATACACCAAACTTTTAGTTAAGTATGTATTTTACCATCTAATAACTAATGCCAAAGGAACAACTTCATACAGAAAAGAAGCAGTAACTTGTTGCATGCTTATGATCAACTTGACGGCAGCAAAACCCCTCATCCCTTTACATGAAATTTTCTTTAAGTTATTGTTATTAAAACCTGACATCTTAGGTCTTGGTTTTATCAGCTGCAGTTGTACTAACAGTTTAAGTTAGTGCCATGCAGGCTAAATGACCCATTTGGCCTCCTCTCCTCTATCGGTGCTACAACACATAACACGGGCAGAACCTCTGGGATCATCCAGAAGAAGTAACACTTCAGTTTGCAACAGATATTAATCTTAACCTAAGTTCTCTTTGCTCTTAGCAGAAATGCTTAATCATGTTCTTAAACTCTAAAGCTGGGGTAGTTCCTTTTATTTGCTGATCTTCGCATATAGAGACAAGGCCACATGCCTTGTGCTTTAGGGTATTATCTGACAGCATCCTGACCTGGGGGAACTCTACCCTCCATGCCTAACAGCTGCCCCTAGGACTTGGCAGGCCTCTGAAGTCAACACCGTTGCTGGGCCCGGTGCTGTTTTGACCCACAACACTCTGCATGGCCTGACTAGACACCAAATACCTTTACAGAGGTGGTGTAAACTTTGCCTTATGTTCAGGTTGTAGCATGTACTTTCAGAAGCCGGTTTGCGTTATCTGAGGCGAACACCCTACCTCTTCCTCCTCCTCGCCCGGGGGCTCGCTGGCCTCAGGCACCCCGCTGTCCTCGGGGGACGAGGACGAGCTCTCGAGCTCCCACTGTCCTTCCACATCATCGCCCTCGGAGGGGTCTGAGGCATCCTCCGGCTCCTCCTCATCCTCATCCTCCTCCTCGTCGTACACCCGCGGCCCCCGCTGGCCTTCCCGCGGCCCCGGCTGGCTCTCCCTTGGCCCCGGGGCCTCCTCCTCGTCGCTGCTCTCGCACAGCTTGCTGAGGCCGGCCCGGGAGCCCAGGGCGCCCAGAACGTAGCCCAGCCCGTCCCGCAGGAAGCTCTGCGGCAGCTTCTCCGCCGCGGCCCCCTCCTGCTTCTTGCGGCGCTTGCCGAGCCCCAGCCGCCGCTCCAGACGCCGGATCTCCTTCTCCTCCTCCTCGTTGGCCTCCAGCAGGGCCCGCTTCCGCGCCCAGGCGGTTGCGGCGGCGGGGGGGGGCGCGCGGGGTGTCGGTGTCGGCCTCGGCCGCTGCTTTCCGACGGCGGCGGCGGGGGAGGCCGGGGCTCTGGGGCGGACGGCAGGAGCCGGCTTGGCAGGAGCCGGCTTGGCTGGGGCCGTCTTGGCTGGGGCCGGCTTGGCTGGGGCCGGCTTGGCTGGGGCCGGCTTGGCTGGTGCGGCGGGGGCCTCCACCGGCTCCCCTCGTTGGAGGCGGCGGCGGCGGCTTCGCTTGAGCCTGCGCTTCTCCTTCCTCGCGTCCCTGCGGCTCCTGCGGTTCTGCCTCTCCGAGTCTTTCAGCAGAGGCAGCGGCGGCTGGTCGCCGGCTGCCTGCACGAACTCCTGCACCGCCTGCCGCAGCCTGTCCAGCTTCCCACCGCGGCGAGCGCGGGCAGCCACCGGCCGCTTCATCTTGCCCTCAGCCACGCCGCGCCTGGGCGCCACCATCTTGGGGAAGAGCCGAGCTTCCTCTTCCGCCGCGCCGCCGCCATTTCGGGCAGCAGCGCCCCTTGCTGGGCATTGGCGCCGGGGCGGCCCCAGTTCTGACGAGGAGGTTCCTGGCGGGCCGGAGCTCGCTTGAAACCCGTACCAAGGCTGCTAAATCCGTATAAATCCCCTCTTTTTTAAAATATATTTAAGAAAATGTAAGCCTTGTCCCTCGTCTTACAGAAGGGACTGGAACAATTCGTCCCTCATAGCCCTGGCTGCGGTCACAAGGCCCTAAAGCCCGCTGGGCATGAGGCTCTCATTAACGCCTCACGAGGCCGCAGGAGCTGAGGGACGTCAGCGCCCCTGGCCTCTCCTCCCCCTGCCCAGTCCCCCATTTTAAGCCCCTTCCAACCCTGCCAAGCTCAGGTGTCTCTTCCTGAGCATGCCACAGACAACGTCGATGCCCACAGCCTCTGTCCGGTGCTAACTTCTCTTGGGGCGTTTCCATCCACAGCAGCGTGTGGGACAAGGTGATGCAGCTGCTGGGACCGGTGGCCCCTGCCACAGGGACGGCATCCTCACCGCTCTGCCTGGCCTGGCGCGCACACCAGGTGATAACTCGTCTGTCATTTACGTGATCAGAGGGAATTAAATGTCCCATGGCAGCGTGCTGCTGTCAGCAGGAAAACCAACCAGTTAGTCTTATTTTTAGTCTGTTTGCTGTACTCTAGGCTTGTGCAACCTGCTGGGTTTGTGTGTCTGGCCCTGTGTCTGCATCTGCAGACCAACTTCAAAATCTAGTGCCAGTTTCAGCCGTGTCTGGCAGATGCCTGGAGTTCCCTGAAACACTGAATTTCCCCAAGTTTCATCAAAATAGATGGCTGAGTAGAGGAAAGAATTTCTCAGCTGAACAAAGTGCTACAAGATGAGCTTAGACCTTAGCAGGCTACACCAGAAAACACAAATTGAAGCCAGTGCACGAGCCAGTTTCAGAAAAAGGGTTGGTCTTGAATCTCCTGTGGCGACCAAACCCATAGGATGTCAGGCTTCATTATTTTGTTCTTTGGCGTTGCACTCCTGACCTCTCTTGAACAATGAAGTAGTGCACAGGACTTCTATTTTACCTGAAAATTTAATAAGGCTTTATTATTCAGAAGATTATTTTTGTCTTTCTATGCATGTTTCCATATTCTCTCATTACATCATATGTCCTAGATGACCCACGCTTCAGAAATCCAGCTTTCTCAAGGCTGATCATAATGAATCTTTCACCCTCAGTGACAAAATATGTTGCATTGATTTGTCAAGGCATTCCTTTTGCTACATTTTAAACTATATATTATCCTATAATTTATTGCTGGGCTGCTCTTTATTCATGCACAGACAGCTCACATGCATTTTGCATGCTATTTATAGATTTATTGATAACAGTAATCCAGCAGCATGCCAGAATGCTAGATAAATACAGCTGAATATAATTTGAGGAAATATTAGATGCTTTTAAAACTCCAAGATTTGCATCTTCCTTCTGTCTCATTGTGTAATTTGTCATTCAGGGCAGCAGACCTTTCCAATAATGGGAAATTTCATGTATCTTCAAAGAGAGAAAATGTCAATATTTGTACTTCATGTCAATGTCATGAAAATGTCATGAAAATGTAGAAAGCATGTATTTTGCTGAACTCCATACTCCTTAATTTGGGTGAAAATGGGCATGCTACTTTTGCAAAAAAAAATACATGAATAGGATTATCATCACCTGTTTGTGAAGTAAAAATACTTTCTAAGAATTAAAGAGATATTTCAGACAAAATATAATCATCAAGAAAACGTAAGATTGAAAGAAATATCTAAATAAATACATTACAACAATATTTCAGATACTATCCTAGAATATTGTGGTGTATTATTTTACATTTACCAATTTGGCTTCAAGTACCTGGTAAATACAGTCTTCTTAAAACCTAAAATGTGAATAATTAGAAACTCCTGTCAACTACTCTTCCAACTTTTCTGTGTTGTCTAAATACCAGAAAAGGGAAGAAAACCAGTTTCTTTTTTACGATTTTCATATTTAGCTCTCTGCATCATATGCGTGCCACTTACCAAATAGGAATTCTGAATTGAGGGAACATTTTGTAATTGTTCTTTGTTTTGACAGTGATCCTGGAGCAACGAGCAAGCTGCAAGGGCAGGTTTCGCATTTAGAATGAAATTGAACATAATGGCACGACTCACTGGAAATGGAAGTTCATATAGAATTGTTGCTTCAGTAAATTTTTGCTTCCTGCAGAGATAATCTTTGTTAACAGATTTCCTTTCCTATTAAATTCTATTCATGGGTTGTTTTTTTTTTCTCCTCTGCAGAATGAGCAGAATACAATTCCTTTAGCTGTCTGTCTGCTATTGTCTCCCGGTCACCTCCCACATGCCATGAAAATGTGATTTAGTGACTACATAACACACATTGGTGGATTCTGGCTCTTTTGTAATTTGCAACTGTTGAGAATATTGTGCTATTTATCACCACAGGAAATATCAAAGCAGCACCAGAAAGAGTTTTAGACTGAGCTCATAGGGTCATTCTTTGTTCTTATCAATGGAGAAAACAGCCTGATTCATCTAAGAATATCACTTTACAGCCAAAGCCTTTTTTGACTATGCAGACTGAAAGCTTCGTGCCAGAATGAAGTGAGAGCCTCAGAACAGTGCAAGTTACTTGAAGACTCTGCTGCGAGTCTCTAGCATGGTATCCATCTACTTGATGTATTGTTCCCCCGCCCCTCCCCCCATGTCATACTGTCACCACTGGGATCAGCAGAACTGAAATTTGGTCTGCTGGGAGAGATTGTCTGTGGAAGGATACTTTTCCTCTGGAAAACATTTTCCAAAGTCTCAAGGCAGTACAAAGTTGTTGGCTCTTCAAATGTGCTTCAGTTCCCTCTATTTCAGAAGGTACTGGTAGGCGAGGAAAGTGTTTTCCTTAGTGTTTTCAAGATACATCCCTGTTGCTCAGAATCTTGTTGGGTTTTTTTCCCAGAGGGTATGTACTAAGCAATTTCTGAAAGCTCAGTCCTTAAACAGCTTAAGACAGGCATGATGAAAACTGAACTACACAAACACTCTAGAAAAATCTCTGTCCTGGAACTTACTCCCACAATTTCCACAATCTTTGTACCTGACCTTGGGCTGGTCATTTATCTTCTCCATGCTGCTTTTGTACAAAATGAGTTATCTTCCATCATTCTGAGACTAAGGCCATGCAAATACATGCTCCTGTGTCTCCAGGGTTGCCTGCTGAAGAACTTACCACCCACAGCACCTTCTCTTGAGGGGGCTTAATACTGCCCCTTTTCTGGGGCTGCCCCAACAGATTTGCTGACTGAAAGCTGTTTGCTGAGTTTTTCATATAATTGCTTTCTTTTAGTCACTGAGATCAATATCTGGCTGAAAAGCCAGTGCTGACTGGTGATACTCATTAGAAGAGATCTACAGTTTAAGCTAACTTAGGCTGTTTTGATTGAGACAAATTAGGAAGTAACCATATGAGTAGCTCTGCAAGGGGATGCAAGGGGATGTCTGTAGCTCCTCCCCTCCCAAAAAAAGAAGCAGCTGAAAGTGGTAACCTCAGCTGGCAAAACTAGAGTAGGGAGTAGACATGTATTCACTGACTTTAATCATTAATATCTTTTAGTTCATTGGAAGGAAGGAGTGGGTACTAAAGGTTATTATTTAGATAAATGATCCAAAAGACAAGCATAAAAAAGACAGATATGCTACGTGAAAGCAGAAACCCATTTCCCCAATCCATTAGGATTTTTAGTTTTAAACTATAAGGAGATTATCTAATATGTGACACAAGAATGACTGAAAAAAATGTAATCACATGACTTTCTTCTTATTGAAAGGAAGAGGTAGGTTGCAACTAAAATGAACTTTTAAATTAGTGTTTTGTGTACATCACAGTTAAAAAAAACAATTATAAATCAGAATAGCATCATTGATCAAAGTCCCACATTATGGCACTTTGCATTTCCTATATGAAATTTATATAATCGAAGTTTCTGTGTCAAGAAATGTAAGTCTCTATGGGAGACTTAACTCTACACTGAACGCTAACCTTATCAAGGAACAGTTGTATTATATTGTCATTTATAAGGCAGTTTTCATCAAAACCCCCATAAATATTTAACAAGGGACATTTCCTTTTCCCTCTGTTCTTTCTCCTTTGTTGTTAATTACTTAGCTTTAACATACCAATTGTAAATCTATTCCCTGAAGATCAGTCTTTATTTTTATTAGCTATTTCTGTAATTCTGACAAGGCAACTTTAAAAAAAGAATACTTGGAAGTAGGAGTGACACTTCAGAATAAATACCTACCAGTGCTTGAATTCAACAAACAAAGCCTCTAAAATTAACAGTTAGTGTTACTTTGTTAAAATCACCTTTTACCCATTTGTTTATCTATAAAAAGTGAAAACACTGGCAAGAATAAGTATCATGCCACTGACACAGGAGCAATTGCACCAGTAGTAGTGTGCAGCATTAGTGTTCATCCCACTGCTAACACTGTCTTGTTTATATGTGGTGTAAGGTAATTGTTTTCAGGGACGATTAATTTCCAGCAGCTTTTTCTAGCTCGGTGGGGTGCTCCTGGCTATTAACAAAAGTCTTACTGCATTTTTCCTGAGGCTTTGTTAAACATGCAAAATATGATATGGATCTGAGCCAAATACAATGAATTTGGAGGTCTTTCCGGGATGACAGCAAACTTTGGATCTGGTAACTTGTACTGTAACAATGATATCAATTTATACATGTTGGTTGTCATGCTACCTCTTAATCTCAGTTCCTATAATGTATTATTTATTATAATGCATATTATTTATGTATATTTATTTAGTAATGTATTATTTATTATAATGTATAGTTATCATCTGTAATACAGCATTAATTTAATATACAGTTCCTGTTCAAGAACTCTACTTACCTGACCATAACCAGAGTGCAGCAGCGGACTACGCATACCACATCTCTAGTTAAAGACCACCCTCTGCAAGTACTTTGAAATAGTAACACTGATTTAACCCTGACAGACAAGATGGAGTTCTTCTTCCTCAGTTTAGACAGACATCTACAGCAGAGCCAGTCACCCTGCTCTCTGTTTATAGTCAAATGGAGAGAAATAGTCACTTTTAGAGAAAAATCTCATCTAATCCATTTTAGGCTTCTGCTTCAGGACGAGATGAACAGTGCCTTAGACTCCATTAACCCAATGGTTAGACCTCCCTGATTTAAAAGGCAGCCTTGCATGACTGGCTTAGATGCAGGTAACTGCATTGTAGATACCTAGTTAGATGACTCGTATGCAAAGGACAAGACAGCAAAACAAGGCCATATGCACATGAGCTTGAATAACCTAATCTTTACACAGTTTGTGGCTGGCACATACCTAACACTAGAAACCACCCTAATCTCCTACACCTGCTAACACCCCTTTCAAGCAATCACCATCTTTCAAGACTGCAGTTTTTCTGCTACTTCTGGACAACCCCAATCTGCCATGCACTTCTCCAGGTAATGCATTTCTTCACCCTTCTTCATGTTAGCACCAGGACCTGTGGCATAATCCACCAAATCTAAGATTTGATCCAAATGAAACTAATAAGCTTTTCAACTGGGCTGGATTAATTTTCTGATTCAGCTACAGAAAGATAGTCAGCAATGGGAAGAGAACTGCTCCTTCCAGTAGCAGTACAGACTAAGATCACCCTAAATCAGTTATGAAACTGCACCATCAGCAGATTACAAAAATTACTGTGTCAGGGTAGTCTACTGATAAGATGGTTATTTCCCATGCTGCTTTAAAGGAGAGTTCATTACTCTAACAACTACAGCTGGTCCTTCTGTTGCCCAATCTGTAAGCATTTGCACCTGTGCCCAGTATGAAATATGTTTTGAAACACAGGTGAAAACAGTAACAATTACAAAAGCCCTTTTTGTGTAATTACATTGTTTATCATAAAAGGGTTTGTCTTTTTTGCTCTCCTGAACAATTTTGTGAAAAATAGTATGCTAACAAGTAAGCTAACATCAAGACAAAGCTCTACACAACTGGATATGTATGTGTATGCCTAGGGAGCTGGCTGGTTCTGTACAGCTTGAATTTTCTTTTTCTCAGTGGAAATTTCTTCCTTGCTTACTGGTGGCAAAGGTAAGATATCTATTTTTAGGACAACCCACATTTGTCTGTATGCACTTTCAGAGTGGCAGTGTTAAGCTTACTGCAGCCCATTCCTGTACATAATCATGGGAAAACACGCACTTAAAATGAGGTACATGTTGGGATCATTTAAAATATTATGATTACAGAAATCAACTGAAGAGACAGTTTTATTCTTCATCTTATAATTGCAGTTGTAAATTCTTAACTGCAGGTGCCATATTTTCATTAAGTGTTTAAATAAATCCTCACAATATGGGGCCCTGATCCCTGATGGGAGACTCCTGCAGCACCATAATGAACAAGAATAAATAACTGTGCCCTTGCTTATAAGCCATGCCAAGATGTTTGTTTGAATTCCTAGCTCTTTAACTAATCCTGAGTCCTGCATGTGAGTGGTTCCAGTTCTAAGACCTATTACCTATGTGGTGATATTACTGCCTGGTTTTGAGGTCTGCAGGTGAAAGGGTAAGCTTGAAAGGGAGAGAAGCATACCAGCAATTTTACCATTTTTTTTTTTTCAGTAGAGAGGATAGTTAAATGTATAGTAATACATGGCAATAATGATGATGTTACCTGTCTACAGATTAGCTGCCTATATGGAGGACTCATTTCCTCCTTTGGCATTCACAGAAGCAGAACAACACAGGCTATGTGATCCTAATGCTGCTTTGTCAGTTGATTGCGGCTTCCTTCCATTTCAATTTCAGTATTGAAAGAAGCTTGATCTAATGTGTTTGAACACAGGACCAAAGACCAGATGCAATTGCATTCCAATCTTCATGCAGTAACATCCTCTTTGTAGCCTTGGGCAAGTCACTTAATCTTTGAATTTTGAAGTTTTGAATTTTGTTATGCAAAATAATTATAAAGATGTTATGGTGTTAACCTGAGTCATATTAGTGGTGGGAGAACTTTGTTTAGATGTTCTTTGTAAAGGATGGTGAAAAGGAAGGGTGCTAGACAAAAATTGTTATTAGAGACATCCAAGCAGCAAAATTCAGATACTGAACCTAACCTGGGTGTCCCTAAAGATGAAAGAGCACTGGGATTTAGGGTTCAATATGACCTCGATTATTTTTTTTTATTCACAGAAGCAAGCAGTTGACCTGTTTTGTTAGAGATTCAGAATTTCTTATTCTTCCATAACTTTCACATGCCTAAGTTGAATTGCTTTTTCCCATCAGCAGAAAAGGTCATTCTCATTAGGAGACAAATAATGCAAATTGGATGCATCCAATTTGCATATTTGAATATGCAAATGAACACACTTCTCATTTTTCTTCCCAAGTACTGACCTCTGAGTCAAATGGAATTTATTCCACTCTAAGCTGAAAGTGAACTTCTATACAATAAAGATGATTGGGTGTCACAGGGCATCTGACATATTTTATCTAATTGTAATTCCAGATATTTGATGGCAGACAGAAAGCCTGTGGCTGGATTTCACAAGAATGAAAAATTAGAAGTCAGCCTCGATTCCAGTTTTTGTGTAGAAACAGAGGTGATTAAGCAAAATTATTAGACCTGTTCAAGGCCAACATCAAAAATTGTTTTAAAGACCAGTGTTTAAGATTGATGTTACCAGCAGCCCCTTGATGCAGACTGGGAATGTAGCCATGGAACAATCCCAACCTCCAGCAATAAGGAAACAGAGATTCAAGGTCACTTGCAAGCTGAGATACTTTATAGAGCGCATTTCAATCCTTGCTTACATTCTGGACTGACCATAGGTTCTTATAGTACCAAGCATTGGCCTTTTATTAGGTAATCACTATGAGTGATTATCGGATGAGAAAAATCTTGCCATCATTATCTGTGATGGACAATACTATTATTCTGCAATAGAACTTAAAAACATTGTTGCATTTTATTCTTTAGTAACTAGGTTGAATAAGGGTGTGATCCAGTATTACTCTCCAGTTCCTTCAAAAATAATTACACACTACAAATTGTAATACATCAAAAATTTAATTACATTAAAAGTGCTTACTAATGTTTTGTTATTACTCTGTTTAATCTTGGCATCTGCATGCCATCCATTAATTTATTTCAGTAAAAACTATAGGTCATATTGTGAAGTTCTTATATTTCTATGTAGTCAAAACTCCCTTTTTTTTTTTTTCTCCAGAGTGTAGCTTCAGTGAAGACATTGATTTGGGGTACATGGCTTTGTGCATGCAGTGATACATCTAACAGAGGAAGATAACTAAGATAATGCTTTACTTTATGTATATTTCAGATTTGTATACAATAATATTTTTTCAGTTTATATTACTTAAACTTAGTAGTTCTTGTATTTCATTCAAGCAGCCATTTAAATATTTCCTCCATGTTAAAATAAAGTATTTATTTAAAATTTATTTAAAATAAAGTGTGATAGAGGAACCAATGAAGAGAGGTGCTATGCTGGACCTCATTCTCACCAACAAGGAGGGGCTGGTGGGGAATGTGAAGCTCAAGGGCAGTGACCATGAAATGGTGGAGTTCAAGATCCTCAGGGCACAGAGGAGGGCGCACAAAAAGCTCACTACCCTGGACTTCAGGAGAGCAGACTTTGGCCTCTTCAGGGATCTGCTTGGTAGAGTACCATGGGATAAAGCCCTGGAGGGAAGAGGGGCCCAAGAAAGCTGGTTAATATTCAAGGTTCATCTCACCCAAGCACAGGAGCAATGCATCCCAACAAAGAGGAAGTCAGGCAAAAATGCCAGGAGGCCTGTGTGGATGAACAAGGAGCTCCTGGACAAACTCAAACACAAAAAGGAAGCCTACAGAGGGTGGAAGCAAGGACAGGTAGCCTGGGAGGAATACAGAGAAATTGTCCGAGCAGCCAGGGATCAGGTTAGGAAAGCTAAAGCCCTGATAGAATTAAATCTGGTGAGGGACGTCAAGGGCAACAAGAAAAGCTATTGGTAAGTTGGTGATAAAAGGAAGACTAGGGAAAATGTGGGCCCCCTCCAGAAGGAAACGGGAGACCTGGTTACCTGGGATATGGAGAAGGCTGAGGTACTCAATGACTTCTTTGCGTCAGTCTTCACCAGCAAGTGCTCAAGCCACACCGCCCAAATCACAGAAAGCAAAGGCAGGGACTGGGAGAATGAAGAAACGCCCACTGTAGGAGAAGATCAGGTTCAAGACCATCTAAGGAACCTGAAGGTGCACAAGTCCATGGGACCTGATGAGATGCATCTGCAGGCCCTGAGGGAAATGGTGGATGAAGTTGCTAAGCCGCTATCCATCACATTTGAGAAGCCGTGGCAGTCTGGTGAAGTTGCCACTGACTGGAAAAGGTGAAATACAACCCACATTTTTAAAAAGGGAAAAAAGGAAGACCCAGGGAACTACAGGTTGGTCAGTCAGTCTCACCTCTGTGCCTGGCAAGATCATGGAGCAGATCCTCCTGGAAACTATGCTAAGGCACATGGAAAATAAGGAGGTGATTGGTGACAGCCAACATGGCTTCACTGAGGGCAAATCATGCCTGACAAATTTGGTGGCCTTCTATGACAGGGTTACATCATTGGTGGGTAAGGGAAGAGCAACTGATGTCATCTACCTGGACTTGTGCAAAGCATTTGACACTGTCCCACACGACATCCTTGTCTCTAAATTGGAGAGACATGGATTTGAAGGATGGACCACTTGGCACTCAAAGGGTTGTGGTCAATGGCTTGATGTCCAAGTGAAGACCAGTGACGAGTGGCGTTTCTCAGGGGTCAGTATTGGGACTAGTGCTAACATCTGTTTTGGTGACATGGACAGTGGGATTGAGTGCACCCTCAGCAAGTTTGCTGATGACACCAAGCTGTGTGGTGAGGTCAACTTGCTGGAGGGAAGGCATGCCATCCAGAGGGACCTTAACAGACTTGAGAGGTGGGCCTGTGTGAACCTCATGAAGTTCAACAAGGCCAAGTGCAAGGTCCTGCACGTGGGTCGGGGCAATCCCAAGCACAAATACAGGCTGGACAGAGAATGGATTGGGAGCAGGCCTGAGGAGAAGGGCTTGGGGGTGTTGGTTGATGAGAAGCTCAACGTGACCCAGCAATGTATGCTTGCAGCCCAGAAAGCCAACTGTATCCTGGGCTGCATCAAAAGAAGGGTGACCAGCAGGTTGAGGGAGGTGATTCTGCCCCTCTGCTCCGCCCTGGTGAGACCCCACCTGGACCACAGCGTTCAGCTCTGGGGTCCCCAACATAAGAAGGACATGGACCTGTTGGAGTCCAGAGGAGGGCCGCAAAGATGATCAGAGGGCTGGAGAACCTCTCTTATGAAGACAGGCTGAGAGAGTTGGGGTTGTTCAGCCTGGAGAAGAGAAGGCTCTGGGGAGACCTTATAGCAGCCTTCCAGTACCTGAAGGGGGCCTACAAGAAAGCTGGAGAGGGACTTTTTACAAGGGCCCGTAGCGATAGGACAAGGGGTAATGGCTGAGAGAGGATAGATTTAGATTAGATCTAAGGAAGTAGTTCTTCACCATGAGGGTGGTGAGGCACTGGAACAGGTTGCCCAGAGAAGTTGTGGATGGCCCATCCCTGAAAGTGTTCAAGGCCAGGCTGGACGGGGCTTTGAGCAACCTGGTCTAGTGGAAGGTGTCCCTGCCCCTGGCAGGAACTAGATGATCTTTAAGGTTCCTTCCAACCCAAACCATTCTATGATTTGGGGCACTTCTTTTTATTTACTTCTTAAGTAAATAAAATACAAACTGTATAATAAAATGATAAACTGAAGAGACACTCCAACAGTAATTAAACTATATTTTTCTTTCTTTCATATACATACTCACACAAATTCATATGAAAGAATACTAAAAGCTGCTGCTTCTTCATAAAGGCAAAAATACCATTTTCAGAGAAGTCAACAGACTTCCAAAAAAAGGTAATACCAGTACCTTCATTCAAATTAACTCAGCATACAAATTAGTATATTTTGGTTCTTGTAAAGAAATGCTATAGAGGACACTATGCAATGCTGTCTTCCGCACCAGCTTATTCTAATACTATGGCAGGGTAACTATATTTCAGACAACTTTAAATATAAATAAAAATAAGCACACACACATATAACTAGATATATAAATACACAGACACATATTATATATAAGTATGCATACAATATAGAAATTCATTTAATGATTTGAAAATGTACACTTTAAAATCTATTGTATGAGTGAATCTTTAAACAAATTCTTCCAAAAAATGCAATAAACTTGTCCTGCTGATATTGTGCATAAGTGTTTCTTATTCCATAACATAGGGCAGGAAGAACTATCTGAAAATTACGGTCTACAGTTACTTCTTGATTCATGAATCCTTTATGAGGATCTTGCTTGTGCAGAGCAAAAGGACAATATAGTTTCTCACATTTTCTGTTACTCTCAGTACTAAAAATGGCAAGGCCAGAGAGAAGAACATATTTGTGATTGCTTTGAGTGTACAGTGCAGCTCACAAGCCTTTCTCTCTGCAGCAGTGGTGGCTGGTGTAGCTCCCTCTGGTCAGATATATCATTCCTTCTGCTGTGTGAACACAGAATGAACTGGCTCAGAGAACTCGTTCTGATTAAATTTTTTATTTTTGCTAGGTTATGTTCCCAAGGTCTGTCTGGCCTTGTATTGCTGTGTCAATACTGCTGAAGGGGTAGTGGGAACAAATTGAACAAGAACAAAGCTGGAGAGGATCAGCGCTACAGCCCGAGAGGTACTTGCTTGGGTGCTTTTACGAAGTGCTAAAATGAAATCCTCACTTGGGTTTTTCAGAAGCTCTATGGAAATTATTAGCCTGCAGTAATATAAAAATCAATTAGATGTAGGGAACTTGGAGTTGTACAGTGTCTGCTGCAGGATTACTTCACAAGTACCAAATTATGTGATAAATTTTATAACTAGAACAGACAAAATAGTTTTTGACTCAGTTATTCTGTAAGGTTCTTTAGGCCACCGAGAAGGAATTTGAGGCTTCCTTCAGAGCTATTTGACAGGAAAGCTGATGTTCCTTCAAACCTGTCACAGCTCAAGGTATGACCAGAAAATATGAAGGGTGGAAGGATGTACCAGCACATCCTGCTGCGTGGTGATGGTGTTGAAGATGGGAGTTGGGAGGGGAATGTAAGACAGATGAAGGGAAGGAGCATGGCTGGCATTTCAGCCTTTAAAAAATTGTATCTCACTAAGGTGCTGCTAGTGTTTTACTGTGGTGTGTGGGGTGAAGAGAACTTGGAAAGGTTACAAGCTCGCTGCTGTGCTACTCTACCACTACAACAGAAAATCCAAACATATGCCATAGCATATACTGTTTCTTAGGACAACAGCAGTGTTCAATAATGATTTCCCTCACAGATTTGCTGGCAGCCTAAACGCATTCAAGAATAAATGTTGCTTTGGTAACAGAGTTGAAGTGTGGAGAAGACCCATCTGAGAGAGATTGGTTGTTTTCTTACTTTGTTGATGATATCCAGGTGTTAATACACAATGAGACAGCAAATAGGTCTGAAATTATATTCTAATTATGCTAATTCTGGGAGCATGTGACTCTAAATGGACCAAAGCGTGGGCTAGGGTTTAAAAAACATGGTGGTATCAGGTCAGCATATGCCCAGAATAATGGCACTTGGATACCCACAATGATAACAGGACAGAGTGCAGTATGGAGAGGTGGCTGTCAGGCTACAGAAACAGCGTTCAGTGCAGACGTGACTACATAAATAGTAAAACTCTGTCATAGGCTATGCAGCATTACCGCTACTTCAAAGAAAACTACACCCTATGCAATACTTTACCAGTGACTACAAACTGCAGTTATTTCCTGTGGTTTGTTGTTTTCGCTATTCAGGATTAAGTGACCTCTTTGTATCCAGATTTCCCAGTGTGCCTTATAGTGACTTTTAATGTATGTTTAGTTTTTGGCAAATTAACCAATGATACAAAAAATATTGTTTCTGTAAAAGCAAGCAAGTTTTGAGGTATCAACACACGGGATGCAAAAAAATATGAATGTATCCTATGAAACCTTGTTAACTTTGTACTATCCCTGCAGTTTTAATAAGTGATTACTCACAGAATGACATGATTTAGAAACAAAAAAACATCTGTCTCAAACAGATGACATCTTTGTAACCTTATCAGTACTGAAAATAAAAAAAACTAGAGTCTGCAAGTTTATCAGTAACCAGTTTGTAGGCAATATGCTTCAAAGAAGAATGAATGAATGGTGTACCTGCTTTTACATTGAAGAAACTCCTTGCTTCTGTGCTTGTCTAAAAACTCTGCAGCCTTCAATCCTCCCATGTATGATACAGAGCCAGCATATTGTGGAGAGCTAAGCTCATCAGCATCTCTGAACTTGTCACATGATGGGCCATATGGAGCTCTATGCTTTTTTTCTCTATAAGGTGGGACCAGAATTTTAGGAAAGCCTGACTGCAACAGCCATATCAATGTGGAACATGTGGAAAGTAGGGGAAATTGGCTAGAGGTAACAAAGCCGAAGGACACCTATAGCAAGGCCAAAGGTATGATTATCTCCTTGGGCCAGGGAGAAGATGCACTCCTATGTCAGGTAGTAGTTACTACAGGTTGAGCCATGCATGACCACATCTTTGATGAGAAATGGGGTCAGTGACCATTATCATACACTGGAGATGAAAAGACGAATATTGACACTTTCAACCTTACGTGGATAAGGCTGGGAGTTGTCCCACTCCTCTTGTATCAGCCATTAGCTGTAGGAGAGCAGAGCACACCTGAAGAAAACATCTTATGCAGTTCAACAATTTCAAGATGCAACTTGAAAGCCAGTAATGTAGGCAGATCTTCTCCTCTGCTGAAAGACCAGGAGACACATGCCTTTTCTGTGTGTAGGATTCAGCCAACAGTGAGAGGGCTTGGGATGACTTCATCCAGGCCATGGATGAGATTTACTGAGGGAATGGCAAACAGACAGGCCAGGGAGTAGTGGCATCGTCATGAAGAACTTTTGACCCTGCCTGCACACCTCTATTTGGAGCGTAGGAAAACGTGAGACAGAGTAAGATGGTGGCATCGCATATCCATGGTGGCATATGCTAAACCCGCATCACCGGGGGGAATTGCCAGGGTCTGCTTCTATAGTTGACCTATCTTGGATTCTAGTGCCTCCATGAATCCTCCAACGTAGGAAGCAGCCTCAGATATCAGCCTGTTAAGAGGCTTTCAAGTATCAATGCTATTTGACTAGACAATCCAGGCAGATGGGGCAGAGAGAGCATCTGCAACATTTTTAACATAGTTGGTGGCATCCCCAGCTTTATGGGATTGCGGGAAAGGGATATGCCAGGGCATCATAGCAGCATGACTGATGCCCATGCCCCACCACTCTTAAACTGTGATATTGGACTTTTTTTAAATGAGGATGTAGACTGGCATCATCAGAACTGAAGGCCTGGAATGGTAGGTCCCTCATTTAGAATTACAGTACCTATAGACATGCACGCACAGGAACTTTCCCACAGGGTTGCCCACAGCTCCAGGGTAACTTCTGAATCCTGGTGGATATTAAGCCCAGCCACAGAGGCAGATCGCAGCCCTGAAAGGCTTCTGCAACACCCCCATACCCAGAGTAATTCCTGTTCCCCAGCACCTTCAGTGGGGAGCAGTCAGGGTGAGGGTTTTCTTTAGTTGGATGTGGCTAATCTCTGCCACCTACCCAGAGGTCCGTGGGTAGATGTGGCATAGGTGGAGGTTCCCGGTGGAGCTGGTCAGGGGACTACTGGGACATTCAGGGCCCTGACAGCCTGCCCCAGGGAACAGGCTAAGTACGGTCTCTGCTTGTACTTAGTCTGAATGTACTTTGAGAGATTCCAGGTGTCCCGAGGAACACAGGAAGATAGAATTATGTCTTTCGGTGTCTGATAAGTTCCTGCCTAGTTTAAGCTGGCTTTGGGAAGAAGGGTTGACCTTCATGAGATATTTTTCTCTTGTGGCTTTTTTAGTCTTCTTTTTAAGTGTGGCCTGGCATTCAAGGCACAGTCCTTAGCAACAACCTCTCTATGTAAGCAAGAATAGGTGGAAGTGAAGAAAGCAGATGACAGATGAGAAGTGTGTGGACAGTATTCTCTAGACAAACCTTGGATCTGGAGGGTTCGCAGGACAGCTGCATGCTTTACTGTATGTTGTGTAGACTGACCTTTCCTCTTGCCCAGGCCAAGGGCTACAGCTGGATAAAATTGAAAAAAACCTAAGCAGGTGCAGTGTGATAGTGACTTTCAAAGGGGTGCCTTATGGAATGGAATGAAGCTGCGTCAGGGGAAGTTCAGACTGGACATTAGGAAAAGGTTCTTCACTGAGAGGGTGTTTGGTCACTGGAAGAGACTCCCCAGGGAAGTGGTCACAGCACCAAGCCTATCAGAGTTCAAGGAGCATCTGGATGATGCTCTTAGTCATATGGTTTAGTTTTAGGTAGTCCTGTGAGGAGCAGGGAGTTGGACTTGATGATCCTTATGGGCCCCTTCCAACGTGAGACATTCTACAATTCTATGTGACACACCACATGAAAAATATGGTCAAATAGCATATATGTGCCTTGTAGCATAGACATATATGGAACATTCAGCATGGGGTATCTCTGCAGTTGCAATCACTGGCAGGGTGGGTATAATTTGAATCTAATGTATAGCTTACAGGACCTAAAATTAGCAAGATGAAAATATTTTAAAGAGTTGGATGAATCACAACCTATTCCTTGTTCTATCCTCCCACCTTCAAGACAGTATGAAATCTCTGGAGTCCTCCATTCAAATACTTAGATAAACCCAAATGTTTAAAGTCACTAGAGATGGCTTTTGCTTTCATATGAGGGCCAGAGGACTATATAGCATCCCAGGGGTTGAGGATCCTGCCATGGTTTTGTTACTTGGAGGTGTAATTACTGTAATGTAACATCTACTTGAGAAAGGAAGTTAAACTCTCAAGAACAAATTAGCTAATTTCACATGATTTTTGTTAAAAGGCCTGCTAGATCTGAGTTCAGTTTCTGAAAAGAAGTATTGTCTTATGTTATAAAATAATCTGGTCTCATGATGTCAGCATTTTCTGATAGACCACTGGTGGAATGGATGAGTGCTATATGTTCTGCGGATCAAATACTGATCATCAGAGCTCTACTTAGAGAGTAGTCTTTGATGGGGTAACTGCATAAAGTTCTCCTGGTCCAGAGATCAGACTTGACAGTTGCAGTGGCCCTTTTTGGCCTTCCAGCCTTTGATGTTAACAATAAGCTTATACAGCAAAGAGAAACTTTAGCATGGCAACTAGCAGATATTGTAAAATTGCATTTTATATATGACTGTTGCATGAAGGAATACCTGGTGAAATTTATTTGCAATGTCCTTGAACAACCTTGAATTCCCCATATTAGGTTGTGCCTGTGGAGCAAACCTATTCATTTTGCTAATGAGACAGAGGAGGAAGATAAAGATTTAAAAAAATGCCTGGCATCATATTTTATTAGTCACCCAATATAATTATTGACAGGGATCGAGGATGTTAAGTTCCAGAAGAGGACTACTTATTATCTTAACACTCCTGAGATGCATTAAACACATTTGAATTTAATTAGAAAGGAGTATCCATGATTTAAGAATAAATCCTGCACCTATTAATTTTAGAAATTAAGATGATTTATTTCCTTTAAAATTTCTAGCATTTTGGATAAAAGTCCTTCATAAAAGGTGCATGGCTTACTTTCAAAGACTAAATTTATACAATGTGATATTGTGAACCAGACTGAAAAATGGTTGTAGTTTAATACTGGATAGATTTTTGAAATGCCTTCTGTGTGGTATTTAACAGTGCAGTCATCTTAGTCATGATGAGTCAGATACTGAATTTAAGAGAGAAAAATAAAATTATTTAACTAACACCAAAATGGTTTTTTTTATTGTTCAAGGATTTGGCAATGCAACCCATCTTCTCCAAAAATTGTAAAATTTCATTTCTCAAAACTATGTAACTAACAAAAATAACTTGTGGATAGTTTAGAATGAGCACAGATGGTCCAGCACTTTAATGATTTAATTTATTTTTTTTTAAGGAGAATGAATACAGCCATGTTAAGTAGTCAGGAACTGATAATATGGGTAGATATTTGCATTTTCATAATTTATAATACAGCTAATGCATGGTCACATGTTTTAGAATCAATACTAAATTGGCAGACTAAGATGTCTAATGAAAGATGTTGAATGGCCCATAAATCAAAGGAGAATATTCAAAAAGGACAGAGAAACAACAAAAGGTAAACAATCAGCAAAACTTGCAGAGGAAGCACAGACATAGTGATGGGTGAGATGCTATAGCCTGTGCAGTGTGTTGTGTAGATGTAATGCTATAGTGCTACGTACGCAACAAACCAAAGCGGAGCAGGGGCTGCAGTAATTTTAAATGGTGCTGTGTAAGCACTTCAAGAATGGGAACTAAACATAGGCTGAAGAGAAAGCACAGGAGTGAAGAAAGTATCTGTTCTGTAGGAACAGAAACATTATTTGTGACTCTGGTTTCAGAGACATATGCTGGTGCTATTATTCAACCAGTGGTAAAACAACATGAAAGCTTCTAATGATTATTTGCTAACACAAAAAATATTGGCTTCACTCTCAAATAACTCTTGTGGATCCCATTATGATGTTGCCATGGAACCAACCCATGGTATTGGCAAGCTCATATTCCATATGGGCAAACATAACACTTGTGACCAGTAAAATAAGTATTATATGTACTTAGTACATCAGGAAGTTCCTGAAGATGAGAAAAATTATAAGAAAAATTGATTTGGATAAAAAAATAGGGATGGAAATGATTTTTTCTTAAAGGATATATTTATTCTGGTCGACAAATCACTGCTAATACTACTGGCAGATGACACAAAAAAGTTGGCAAATACTGGAAATAACAGAGTGGTAAATTACAAAGATGAGGTAATCATAGAGAGCAACCTGAAATGTTTGGGAAGCAGAAAACAGAAGAGGCTTGAATTCAGTCAAATGTTCATGGATGCACCAGGAATCAAGGGCTGTACAGAACCAGGGCTGTATCTGGAGAACAATGATTCAGAATAGAAATTATGGATTGCTGCTGGTTGATATGAGCAAAGTTCAGAGGTATCCACTATTTTCTACCTCAAGGAAATGATTGCTATAGCATTTGGATTAAAATGTCCCTAAAGCTGGCTTTACTCTATATAAGCAAATAAGTGGACATGGCAACCCAAAACAAAGATAAAGAGCCATTAATCTTACTTTAGGTCTGCCACAAGGAACCTTTTATCTACAGCCAGACCTCTGATACCAGGAAGACGGGAGCAGACAAAAGTTTCTTCAATTGCACATCCCATTTGCTGCTGGGAAGTAATCATGTTTTTCACCTCTGAAGCTATGTGCTGTTTTCCTCTGTAATGACTAAAATGGTCTGTAATAGAGAGCATAAAATAAGGAGGTGATTTTACATCTGTTCATAGAATTGCTGAAACCGAGCCTAGAATACTGCTTTCAGTTCTTTTGCCTGTGTTTTAATAAGTGTGTTAAAGTTTGGAGAGAATTCAGGGAAGAAAGAAAAAAAAAAAGAGTTAATGGTTGAGAAAAATATTTAGAGTAAATTTGCTTAGAGTAAATCTTTTTAACTGACTGAAAAGGAGATTTTGAGGTGAATTGTGATTAGCAGGAAATACGAAATATTTAAGTTCTTAGCTGTAGCTGGGAAGGACAGAACAAGAACCATGGTTAGAAGCTGAAGGCAGTAAAATTCAAATCAGAAATAAGGCATGATTTTTAATACAGATGGTAATTAAGCATTGAACACACCATAAAAAGAAGTAGGGAGTTTTCATTCATTTGATCTATCCACTCTAGCTGAACACTTTTCAGAGGCTGACTGAATCAAACACTAATTTCTCAGCTCAAAACAGACATAGACTGGTGAAAGTGAGGCCTTTTTTGTTGTGTTTTTTTTTTGTTTTGTTTGTTTGTTTGTTTTGTTTTGGTTTGTTTTTTGATTCTTCGACTCTGTAACAATATTGACCCTGGCAGGAGTTTCGGAGTTCTACCAATAAATACCTACTTGAAGAATCAGCCAAATCAGCCATGGATAGACAGCATGGAGCAGATGTCCCTGGGCTTGTTCATCTCTGTAGGGCAGGTGAAATTTGACTTTTATATGCAGCCACATATCCTTGAATATTTCCTTTTATCTCATTCCTAACCAAGTTTAAGCTGCAATATGGTGGGTTTTTTGTTGATGTTTTTTATTTTGTGTTTTTTTTTTTAGGAGTTTTTTGAATCCTCACAGTGGGACACGAAAGACATGGTAAAGATGAATGGAAGCAAAACGAGCTTTCAGTCACTTCATGCTGCCTAGATACAGAACAGAAACTGTTCTAGCTTCATGACATGACTTAAAGCTTTCTTTACCTAACAACACCAAGCTCCTGCAGAGTTTATGCCTCTGACTATAAACTCTGCAGAGGTCTTCTGACTCTAGGCTCCTATCAGTGAAGCAAACCTAAGGACTAGGAAGGGTTTTGTTCATCACTGGATCCAGTTCCTTGGTTACTGAGAGCAATCTCACTACATTTTTTATAAATGGACCCAGCTCTAAGTTAAAAGTAGTGGAGATATTTTACTCAAATGTTCATTTCAAAAGCTTGTTTGAAACTGTATTACTTTGATGATGCATTTTTTCCTTCTGGTTTTTGGGCTATAGATTCATCAATATATTGATGAATATATATATATATAAAATCCAGCACATACCTATATGGGTCTATACTGAACTAGTTTATATAATTTTTTTTTGTGCCAACATTCTCATTTTTAATTTAAATTTCTTTCCCTTGGCTGTTTCAAAAAATATATATATTATGCCATAATATAGCATCTAGCTGGGGAGTTAGTGTTACTGGGTTGACACAATGAAGATACAGGCTGGGAATATCTGGAACAAAAAAATCATGCTTTTTTATTTTAAAAAAGCAAACAAATAGAAAATAGAAAGAAGGTATGAAACAAAGTACCAGTCAGCAATATTTCAAGTTGAATCCAGATCCAAGACTGATTGATCTGGCTTTCTCAAGTTATAATGCAATTCTTGCTATGCTTTAGCTTACAAAATATAAGACATTGAAATGACCACCCAGTAAATAATCTTAATGCACATAATTATGATAGCATAAAATTTCTTTTATACCATGATCATGTTATTTTAACTTTTTGGTCTTTTTTTTCCTCTTCCATAATTGGGTTTTGAGTATGTAAAATGCTGGGTATCATCTGTGGTGTGTGTTTAGTTTACCCCAAGTTCTCTTTAAAATCAATGGTCACTCTCAGCAACATACTAAATTGACCTTCAGGCTTCAATCTGGCCAATTCCTAGGCAATATCTTGAATGTAATCATGCAAGTAGTCATATTAACTGAGAGAATAACTTTCTATTTTCTGTTTAGTCCAAGCTGCATTTGGCCGAATGATGACTGGAAAAGAAGGCAACACCTATTCAAATGCTGCTACATAAATTTAGATTTAAAGGCATGGTGCCAATTTCACATTTACAGTTAAAGAGGGTGATCTAAAATCCATTGACAAATTCTATGGGAACCTTCCCAGTGAAACAGTTCCAACTTTAGCAACTTCAATTTTAGCCAATTCAACTAATTTTATTAGCTTGAATAGCCCAACATTTTTTCTGGAGAATCTCAGAGTTAACCCAGTGCACATAAAACGCTCCTTGGGGATTCAGGATACCAGACACTTATTGGGTTATCCTGAAGCTGAGAGACTGTTCATTTAAAACTGGGCTGAAAAAGAATAAACTGAGCAAAATCTATTAAATCTGCTCAATTTTTACGCTGAGGGGTTAGGCACCACTAAATGTAAGTTTCATGGAAGTCTGTTTTTCATTACTCCCTTTGTGCGTGTATATCTGTACATTAGCAACTTGAGAAAATGTTTTATTTACACCTAAATCACGTCTACACTAAATCTAGACCAATCTCCTTAGGGTTACTGAGGAAGTCCTAAGAATTGCTGAGGACAGTCCCTCCAGCACTGTCTTTGTTATGTCTGAAGTATGGAGGAAAAACATCTAGAGGTCTTTTAACCACTCTCTGGTGCGAAGTACCTCAGGCTTAATTTTTGAGGTTTTTCTTTTGGTATGCTTCAAAATACCACTTTTATACTCCCATCAAAAACCTATGGGTTCATCAGTCAGCTTTCTCGTCAGTTTGCAACAGCTGCCTACTCTAGACTACATTTCCTTCGATATAAATAGATTTTGCTGTGGTGGCTACCATGACCTTCCTTCATGATGTAGACACCTCGGAATTGAGCAATAACTTCTGCCCAAGAAAGGATCGAAGCATTTTTTTTCCCTGTCTTCTTAGCAAATATAAATATGTATCATGTTTTCTGATGATTCATCTGCTAGAAATGGAAGAAAGAACTTGCCAGTCCATAGTATGAGACAAATTATGTATCTCCTCCTCAGGTATATTTCAAATTCAATATATTAAAAAGAAAACATACAGCCCAAGTGGAAGCAGAAGGTTCAATTTTGCTAAATCTTAAACTTAATTTTATTTCTATAACAGCTACAAAAGTACAGCTCATTTTCCTTACAACCTTCTATTTCAGAGCAGTGTTTACTATGTCTGCACATAAAGTTAGAAACGTATGAAATCCTTGGCACCTAGTTACAACTCTCAGACCTCCTTAATGAAATAAACTTAGTTTCAGATTCAATGAGCTGTTCCTTAGTAGTGGGTGAATCACTTCCCAGGTAGCTCAGGAACTAAATCTCACCTCAGGCCTAGATTCCTACCCAACTGGCAGTAGGTATTGGTATTTAACTGGCAGAGATTCCCTGAGAGCCTATAGATTGCCCTGCCCTAAGCTTAGTTCTTTCTCTTGACTCCTAACCATGTCTCTCACTGTCTCTTCTTCCCCAAACTGTGTCACTCTTCCAACTGCTTGTTGTGGGTCATCCTTGTTGCCTGGATCAACTTGCTGCTTGACTGTGGCCTGAACTCCAACCGTGCTCCCCCTTTGTTTTGGTATTAGTATGTATATTTTAACATACGGATTGCTAGCCTAATCTCTGATTGTTCCCATTTTTCCCCTTTGGCTGGACCTTCTGGTCTCCCCACTTCTTAGGTCTGGTTTGTTCTGGCTACACCACTTCTGTCTTCATTGCAAATCTAGCAAAGGCCTAAATGCTAGGTTCCTCACACCCTGGTTATAATACCATTGCAATTTATTGCGTAGGTCTTTTATACAAGATGATGAAAGCTGGGAACCTATCTGTTCTGTACAAACGTTAAGCATGACACTTTGTAAGAGCAGGGTTTGTCTTTGAGTCCACTGAACATTTCTGTAGGCAGCTCTGAGAGAATTCAGTTTCTCTGGGGACAGGTTCTTGCATACCAAACAGTTGTCTACTTTTTCCAGTTGTTTTTATTGTTATAATAAAAGATGTTACTTCTACCTATAAACCTTGTCTTCAGCTGTACTGTTCTCTCTGGACCAACTCCTGACAGGGGAACAGCACTAGCCACTCTCACAAGCCAAAGTCTCATGTAATGTTCCTCTTGGCAGCTACAGATGCTTTCACCACTTTCAGCATCCCAAGAAGAAAAGATGATTGAAGATAAGTGGGAATAGTTAAAGAAAAAACCCAAATGAGTAATAACATTGTCTATCAGACACAATCTAGTGCTGTGCAGGGAATAGCTGTAAAGTAGGACAGCTTTTCCCAAGAAGCATCTCAAAGACTCCATGCTCCCTGCTCCTTCAAGTCTGATTTTAATGGTCCTCTCCTGTTCCTACAGCCTCAAAAAATACATAGAAAGTCTCCCTCCTCAAGCAGTGGACTTCAGGAGGAGAGAGAGTGGGGACATTTCTGACCTCTCACACCCGTGGTGTGATTCTGCCTGCAAATACCTTGTCTGTATCTTCACAAGCATCAAAAGAACATGGGTGAAACCGTGGCCATACTGAAGCTGAAGGAAGTGCATTCAGAACTGCAAGAAATACATTAGACAGTCAAAGATTACTTTTGCTAACTCTAAAATTTAATAAATACTTCACCATCTGCTTTTAACCGAGAAAATAGGCCGTAGGCTGGGTGGTAAACATAATCTGAGTTGTAATTGGCATGGATATCATGTATAATGTATCAATTGACGTAAATAGGCAGAAAGTGATGATCCTTATTTTTGAAACTTCCTTGGAATAATGCTACATATTTGGATAGAAATAAGTGTTTGATTTACTAAATCACCATCTATAATTTATAGTGTGTCCTAGATTAATAGTTTTTTGTGTATAGTTAAGACAATTGATCTACTTGCAAACTCAGAACAAAGAAAATTGCCTGTGCATCTAGAGGGAATAGGGAACAACTTGGAGGTTGTGCCTTCGTACTGCGGCACTTGGCCAAAAACCAACACAGCAATCTGTCAATAGAAATCAAAGACACAAAGCTGCTCCAGATGAGTGGAACACAAGTTTTAACTTAAATTTTAAGCACAGTCTTTCAAACTAGAAATTCTGATGCCTTTGCAAGGAGGATCAGCTAGGCCGGAACACTCCCGGACTCCCTCACGTTGCCTGAGTTCAGTGAGGGCCCGTGGCTGTCCTGCTCCGCGGGTGGGTAGTGTAACCCTGCTCCACACCCGTCTCCCGAGGGGCCTGCGTGGGTAGGACCGGCCGAATCTCGCAGGCGACCCCAGGACCACGCCGGCTCTGGTGACTTCCCTCAGCAGGGGCTCCCGGCCAGGCCCGGCGCCCGCAGCTCCCCCCTTCCCCACCACTCTCCGCTCCCAGCCCCCGCTAGCGCCTCGGGGGCCTCCTGTCCGCTCCCCACAGGGCAGCGCGGGAGCCTCCCCTTCCTTCCCCCGCTGCTCCCAGCCCCCAGGACACCGTGGGCGCTGCCAGCCTCCCAACGGGGACGGAGCGTCCCTTCCCAGCCACAAACGGCAATCCCGCCTCGCGCCTCTAGCCCCACCCCTTTCTTCCTCCGGCCCGCTCCTCTGGCTCCGCCCCCCGCCTCGGCCACGCCCCTTTCCAGCCTAACTCCCGCCTTTCTTTGAGCCACACCCCTGGACGTTGGTTCGCCCTCCCGTCGCTTAACGGTAAGCCACGCCCCTCGCCCCTCCCCCGCCTCGGGGAGGTTTGGCCACGCCTTCTGTCGGTTAGCCCCGCCTCTCCCCCGGGCGGGGCCGTGGTGTGCGCGGGGACGCTGCGTGGTGACGCAGCAGGAGGAGCTGAGGCGGTGCTGCCCGCCCTTCCNCCCCCGCGCCCCCCGCGGGACGGTGACAGAGCGGCGGACCCAGCCGCCAGCGCCGCGGCCGGGGCCCCTCAGCCGTCGCCAGGGCCCAGGGGAGCAGCCGGCGCTGCCGCTGGCCATGGTGGCCCGCCTGCCGCCGGGGGGGCAGGAGCAGGCGCGGCGGCGGCGGCCGCCATTGCGCGCGGGGGCCGCGGGACTATGAAGGATGGAAGCGGACGAGGTGACGATCCGCGAGCAGAACTTCCACAGCCAAGTGCGGGAGTACACGGTAGGCGACGCCGTCCTCGCACCGCCGGGCCCCCGCGGCCGCCAGCCCCCACAGCTGCCCGGCTGCGCGATCCCCCCTCCCGCCTTCCTCCCTGACCTGTCATTGCGGTGCCCCGGAGGCCGCGCTGCCGCGGGACACCCCCGCCCCGCCTTGCTGTACTCCCTGCCGCACCAGCCCCCGTGGCTGTGGGGTTGTCCCGCTCTTTTCCTCTGTCGTTGCCTGCACCTCGCCCCAGCTCCCGTGTCCGGGCTGACTCGGGTGGCCCGTCCCGTGTGGGCACAGCTGTGCGTGCAATCTCCCGCTGCGGGCTGGGTGGGAGGGGGCGTGAGGGCCGGCAGGTGAGGATCCCAACTCTTACTCCGCTGCGGGGTCTTCCTCTCCCCTGTGCCTTCAGCCAAAAGGGGAAGTACAGTGTACACATACAGGACATAGGTGTGCTTCTGAATGTACTCCTGTGCGCAGTGCTGCGTGTTCAACACCTCAGGCTTCAAGCGCAGCCTTGTTGCTGTAAGCTATGCATGGGATTTGGTGTCACCGCTTGTGATACTAAAATCCTCCTGTCTTTTGCTGCACTGTTTGCAATGGATGTGTGTAACCTTCATGTTTTCCCTAACCCCTCGTGTTGTTCTCAGGGCTGCTGCTTGCCCCGTGCTCTCCAAGCGGAGCAGTATAGAGCACATAAGCAGTGCCTCTGCTGTCCCATCTTCCTCAACCTTCTGTAGGCAAGTGCAACGCTACACCTTATGTGCAGATGGAGAGAGCTGTTGCAGTTTCCTCTCCGACTGCCTCGTAATTGTTTTCCGGACTGTTCAAAGCCAATGGAGCTGTTTTGATGGCGCTTGTCTCTCTTCTGCTTCAGTCCAAGGAAGGAAATACATGCTGCACGTAGGAGACACGCAGTGGTGTCTTCTATGCACATGCTATCATAACTCAGCTGGGTAATTGCATTCTCTTTGCAGTTACTGCTGTCTTAGTTATGAAATCATATTTTTATTCAAGAAATCTACCTTTAAATATTTTTTCAGCTGTATTGGGAGGCAATATTAAATATCACTGTTAACTGATTTATTTAGGCTTATGGCTAGATCATTTGATAAGAGACTTGCTTGGAACCCTAGTGTGTTTATTTCTTTTCTATATTTTAAGAATCCATATGTTAAGACCTTTCTTTTGGTGAAGTATTATATTTCTGGGATATTTTTTTCTGAAGAGTGCAAAACAAGTCTGTATGAAGAGAACTGTTACTTTAGGAGATTTTCTGGACCTTTGCTTTTCTGTGAGTTGATGTAGCATATGTCATCAGAGCTGTGACCAGTGGAGGGCCATAAAAAGAAAAATAGTCTTTTCTAAAGAAGTCTTTAAGCATTATCTTAATCTCATTTGTGCTACGAAAACACAGGTGTATATGCAAATCATGCATCTCTTCTGGATGCTAGCATCCATCTTTTCCCTAGTGTCCATTTTTCCATTTGTATTTCTTTGTGTGCTAATTACCTCCTACTTATGTCCTCCAGAGTCTTGTTCTGATACATTGTATGCTACATATTGTGCTTTTGTGCCTAGTAGGATGCACAAATTTTGAGTCTGAAGGAATGGCTGTGTGCAGCCTTTCCAGGTACTGTTACAAATGGTGATGGTCTATTAAATTCTTAAAGAACTAGCTCATCTATACTGCAGCTACTTCTCTAAAGCTTTTTCAGCCCCTCTAGAGCAATTGGTAACTCTTCGTATTGGTGTAATCATGTAACAAATCACATAAGACATCAAGAACTCACATTTAGAGGTGCAGTGTTGCTTTATTTGGACAGTGGAGGCAGAATATTCAGTGAATGACTTCTTGCTCTTGAAACTGTACTTTGATCTTTAATATTGATGACAGGCCATCTATGTTGTTGTTTAATCAGTGGGGCTAACAATAACAATTTTGCCTTTTAAATCATGCATTGGTACAGTTGTGATCTTGCCTTTAATTTATGTTGGAAGACCACAGGGTTTTATGAGTGCATAAAGTGCTGCCATCCACAGCTGAATGTACAACCTTGTGGCTCTCACATAGCTGCAGAAGCATGTTGCAAGTATGATTACACTTTTGGTTAGTTTAAGCATAACAAAGTACACAGAGTATGTTGCTTATATGTACCATTATGTTAACATCCCCTCCTAATCATTCCTGCCTTTGCTGGTCATGAAGTTACTAGGTGAATATAATTTATTAAAATATGCAAATATACAGTTGCTGTGTGGGTAGTGGGTATAATCATCGGCCCCGCCGCTGGAGGAGGGAACATATTCTACTTTCTGACACATGCATGAGACTTTCATTCCAGCTGCAGGTGGGCTGGGGGCAATGGAGCAGTTAATAGAAGGATTTTATGTTTGTTATGTAATATTACAGTGGAGGAAACCTCTGTATGCCTGTAAGAAGTCAGATTCCATAAATATGACTGTTAGTATTATCTTTGGAGACCTAGTTGTGTGGCCCAATCTTTACTGGAAGCTAAAATGATATGTTCATGAGAGAAAAGAAATCAAAGTAAGTTGATGTAATTGAAAAGAAAACCCTTTTCACTTTTCTTTCACAAATTTTCTTCATGTTCTTTGAATAGATACAGAATTTCTAGGTTCTGCTTTCTGATGGAGTTCTAAGGGCGTGCTAAGCTTAACTTCAGTATAATGCTTCGTTCCTGTTTCATCTGTTCTCTGAACTGGCAAGCTACAAAGTTTTCCATAAAGTTGTGTTATGTAACAAAAATTACAGGCTTGTTATCCTTCTGCTGGTAGTGCCTGTCTCCTTCTGTAGGAGCCAACTTGTGCTAATTCCACCTTGAAAAGAGAAATGTTTCTGACACATGTTTATAGATTTAGCAAGGGTAGTAAAAGATTTTTTTTTTTTAAATAAAAACTTCATCTGCGTTTGAGGTGACTGTCTCTGTGATTTAATGCTTAATTTAACTCAGGCCCATTCACTCTTGACCTTGTTTGGAGTGTATGTATGGTACCTGTTTTTTTTAAGAGGGTGCCTGTTTGCAAGAAATAATCTGCCTTGTATTTTGTTGCTTCATGAGGATGATCTTTTACTAATAGGAGGTTAACTCCCTAGTCTTGTTTTGGTATGGCTCTTCAAATGTGAATCTGCTGTGTTGAGGATCTGTTGTTTGGAATAGCTACTGAAAACACCCAGCCCATTTCAGACTTGTACAAACTTTAAAATTCAGATTCAGCAAAGTAAACGTGGAGATTGAGAACTGATGACCCAGTATAAAAGACATGGTACAGCCATGAGTTTGCTCTGAGTCAGCGAGAGCCTTGACTTCAATAAAGCTGGAGTCGTACTCAGTTCTAACTGAAAGGGGCATATTTCTGAAAAACAGCTTTAGTTGGTTACAAAATACAGAAGACAGTCTGTGTTCTGTACTTGATCAGCATTCATATGAAAGAGTTATAAAGGTCAGACAATGTTCTGTGCTCGTCTGATACTACCTGTTAGTTTTGTACACTTAATTAGCTTGCCTTTCTTGATCCTTTAGATTCATTTATAGTTTGCTGAGATCACGCACATCCGTGGAAGATAGTTAAGCTTTTAGGGAACTGCTTTTCCCTTGTGTCCTGTTATTATGTCTGTTTATGCAACATAACATGTTCCATTTTCCACTAGTATTGTGTGAAGTGTTTATTTCAAATGCGAATCAAGTGCGTGCAGTGGTTCAGTCTCTTCGGGTTCCCCTGGGTCTACTTTTTAGAATATTCTTACACTCCTTTTTTTCCAGTTTGAGTCTTCTATTCTGCAATATTAGTTTGTATTTTTAAAATTTAGATCTACTTTTTGATGTTATTTTTCCATTTACAAAATGTAGGATTTTGAGTTTGTAAAAATAGACACATGCACTTGG